>CM035787.1:25461120-25723620 GCA_020466265.1 Siphamia tubifer | reverse complement strand
GATTATACAGAATAAACAAATAAATGTCCCCATAAACATAGGGATGCAAACACACACACACACACACACACACACACACACACACACACACACACACACACACACAGAGTAAACCTTTATCACTAGATAACATGGTTTACAAACATCACTTGATATTATTTTCCATCAAGGCTATGAAAAAGGATTTATTTATTATTTTTCCATCCTTACCATCAGTTCTGTAACAGGAAAATAAAAGATAAAACATGCTAACATTTCAGTCTGACCATTTCCCATTATGTCTGTATAACACACACAGTAGAATGTGTTAAGTAGTGGATGCTGTGGCTTCTTCTAAGAGCTTTATTAACTTGCTGATCCCAACAGCTTGCCTGCGCCCCTGGCACAGATATCCATATCTGAGTGTTATGACCCTTTTTCCATATCTAGGGGAACTCAGGAAGTCACATAATAACTTTAATATAACAGCCCTCTCTTATTTTCCAATAAAACACAGCTGGAATCCTCTGAGTGGAACAATGATTCATGTTTATTCACAAGATGATGAGATACATTCACAGAAAATACACAAACCCAAGTAAAAGCAAAATATATCAGGACACTCGAAGTAAAAAATAAAAAATAAACCAAAAAAAAACAAAAAACAAACCAAACAAATAACGAAATAAAACGCTCAGACTACAAATCTAAATAAGAAAACAATACAAAACTCTATATGTGGCCTTGAGAAAAAAAAGGAAATAAAATAAGAGGCGGAGAAACCCTGCAAGGACATGGTTGGTAGGAAATGGTAAAAGTACTTTGAACAACAATGACAAAGAATAAAGCACTAGAGCTGAAACCAAAATATATCGTCTAAGGTAACATGTTCATGAACAGAAGATGAACCAGCACAAGGGATGAAGACACAAGGACCAGACTAAAGGACACACAAAAGAGTCTAAAGAGGACAGAGGACAGGCTCAGGTCAGTGGAGCAAACACATGAGGATATATAAAGGAAAAAGAATAAGGTCAAACCACTGCCTTAGTAAATATATGTGTGTAAGGCCGGATAAGTAGAAATTACTTTTTGAGGAAAGTGATTTGAGTAATGATCAACTAATTAATTGCTTTAAGTAAGTTCAACTTTAATGCTTAAACTTAAATTAAATGTATTGAATTTAAATTATTAAGTAGAAAATGACTAAAGGACAAGTTAATTATACTTGAAAAGACTAATTATTTGCACTTGAAATTCTGTTGAATGTCTGGATATTAGGCTTGATTTTACAACAAATTTATTAAAGGTAAAATCATTTTTTGATTGCAGATTAATTCAACTTTGATTAAACAACTGTTTTTAATTTAGTCTCTAATCAAAATAGTCTTTTGTGTTAAAACAAATATTTAATAAACACAAAATGCAAGGATTTAAATGAACAATTTGAGGTAACAAATAAAAAGTAGCTGTGTAGCAATAGGCCAAAAAGACATTGCATGAAAAAGTTAAATTTGATATTACAGTATATGTTTTCATTACTTAGAACTTTGACTTACATTTTATCATGACATTTTATAAGTAAACTTCACTTCAGTAGTTTAAGTAATCCAACAAAACATATATTTTTTAAATAAAACCTTATAACTTCTGGGTTAACAGTGCAGAATCAGAACCATCTTTACTTTAAATAAACAGTGTTCACATTACCCTGACCAACACACTGAACAGCTCGTTGATGCGTCACTGCTGTAAAAACAGGAACATAATTATTCTCACATATGTGTGAAAACTAAACTAAACAGCCAGTGGTATGTGTCTACAGTAAATGTTCCTTGCATGCCTGTGTACCAGTAATTTCTCTAGCTGTAATAACGCAGCCCTCAGAATACAAACAGTTCTGTTAATTCCAGTATTTCTACTAAAATGCACTAAATTACAGTTCATTACCCTCCAGTGTAAAGCATTTTAGGGTCCATGTGCAAAAGTTAGTCTTTCATAAAATAAGTTTGAGATAATTGACAATATATTTTGACCTAGTATTGCAATAAGAAATGTAGATCAATGATAAAACATGCACATATTTAAAAAAAAGTTAAGCATTTATAGGAGTGAAACATGTGTCTGCTGCATTAAGCTTTAGAGATGAACAACCAAACACAGGCTGAAACAGTCAACAGCTTGAGGCAGGTTGATTTGCATTTTGATACTCTGACTCTTCTAGCTGAAAGGAACTGTTCATTTTCATAGAAGGGACGTGAGGGTTGAACCATGATTTGTTTTGGTCGTTTTATGGCCACATTCCCATACAGGCTCCATTTGGGTTCACTTCTCTAATTTCCAAATCAAATCAAATCAAATCAAATCAAATCAAATCAAATCAAATCAAATCAAATCAAATCAAATCAAATCAAATCAGATCAAATCAAATCAGATTAGATCAGATCAGATCAAATCAAATAATATTCAAATCAAATCAGATCAGATCAGATCAGATCAGATCAGATCAGATCAGATCAGATCAGATCAGATCAGATCAAATCAGATCAGATCAAATCAAATCAAATCAAATACTGTATTTTTATATCGCAAAATCATAATAGAAGTTATCTCATGACACTTTACACATAGAGCCAGTTGAAACCAGACTCTAATTCCCATAAACCCAACAGAATCCTCACTTGTGACTGGTGACAGTGATGAGGAAAAGCCTCCTCTTAACAGGCAGAAGCAGGAGCAGACCCTGGGTCCTGGAGGATGGACAACTGCCTGGACTAGATGGGATAAAAGAAGTGAAATTAAAAAAGTAATGGAAAAGGGGGATGGAGAGTAGATGTGTATGAAGAGACATGTGGATGAAGATGATGTACAGGACATATGTTAAACTCAGATCTGGCCTGTGAGATAATATCAAATGTGGACAAGTATTCAGAAAATGCTTAATCTCGCCCCTATTTTGTGCCAATCTCAAGTTGCTATGACAACCTGTTCTTAAATTAGAGCCAATAATGTGATTTTGACCTTTCTGCTAAAGGCCACCTTGACCTTTAACCTTTTGCAATATTGATAATTTCATTATATGTACCGTAAATTCCGGACTATAAGCCGCTACTTTTTTCCCAAACTTTCAACCTTGCGGCTTTTTCAGTGATGCGGCCAATTTATGTAATTTTCCTAACAGCCGCCAGAGGCGCTCGAGTAGAAAAGGTAAGATTTAGACCGGTGGAATATATGCGTCGAGGAAGACTGAATGAAAAAGGAGGGGCGGCCACCTGTTTGTGGACGCGGCGGACAATAGTGGATATATATTTTTCCCTCCCTTACCTTTGGAAATATACACTTTTTTTTCCTTGGATTACTTTCAACGGGACCCGGACTCTGCAGGTCTGCATCAAACCTTAAGTATCATTTTCCGTTCATTTTGCCGGCTGTGATTTTTGGACTGTGGACTTTAATGAAGGACATTTAGTTTCATTCGCGGGACTTGAAGTCGGGTTTGGGTTAATTTTGTGTTTGTGTTACATGTTTTAATGTGGGCACATGCGGCTTATATACAGGTGCGGCTTGTGTATGTACAAAATCGGTTTTCCTCTTAGAATGAGGTGGGTGCGGCTAATAATCAGATGCGCTCTATAGTCCGGAAATTACGGTATATATGCATCAGTGTGTGTAATATTATGATAATATATCCAGTATTGATTAACTTATAGCGTGATATGTCTATGCGTGACACACACAAACTGTGTTACACAAGTTAATTTTACCACCTCCAGATATCTCAAAAAGTCTTTGTTGTAGGTGATAAGACCAAGTATGATAATTGTAGAAATCTTCATTCTGCATCGTTTGGTACCAATCTGAAAGTTCTGTGACCCTCCGTTCTTGAGTTATAACCAATAATGTGATTTTGAGCTTTTAGTTCATTGTGACCTTGACTTTTGACCTTTATTCAAATGGGTCGTTGCATCTGATAGCTCTATGTATATGCCCATGTAATTTAATGGTGATATCTCAAATATTTATTGAGTTATAGCATCTCTGTGGACACACACACACACTGATTACAGAACTCTGTTAATGTATTCTTTTTTCTTAAAGTATTTGATTTTTATTTCAGCTGACACGATGCAGTAAACTTTTTTTTTTTTATCTTCAATTTGGAGCGCTTGCTTGGACCCCCCCCCCCCCCAGGCCCTTCCATAACATGGACACAAATTGTAAATATGATCTGGCTTCTCATGTTAGAAAGTGAACCCTCTGTCATGGCCGTTCAGATAGTCACACTGTGTTCTCTAGCAAAGACACATGCTCCTGTTTTTTAAGCAAATAGACAGACGCAACATGAAGCTGTTCTGTTGCTTTATTGTTACAAAACATAAACCCAAACAAGTCCAGAGAAAGTAGCTGACAGCATTTCAAGAAAGTGTCCGACCCCCCAGAGTGGCAGCAGAATGGACTGCTTTATCTTCAAACCAACAGAGTGAAAGCACAAAAAAAAAAAAGAAAAAAAAAAAAAGCTTTAGAGAATGCTTTCATGATCAACCAACATGTCAGAAAGGTTTACTGAAATGGTTTGTATCCCACAAGGATAAAGAAAAGCAAATGAGCAGACAGGCCCAAAGGAAAAGAAGAAGACAAACAAGCACAAGGACAAGAAGAAAGAGATGCAGAGACAAATCCAGAGGAGGGGAGGGGGCAGCAGATACAGTAGGATGTTCATTCAAGTATCAAGAAAAGACTTTCTGCTCTTGTAATCTTACTACACTCATGATTTTAAAGTTTAAGCAGGCGTGACAAGAGCTGAAATGATCACCTTCATTTGGAAGCATCACACATCTGGCCTGTGTTTACTGCTGTTCATGTTGGTGTCGCTGCCCAAAGCTGACAGCCAGAAGCACATCTGATACACTGTTACACTACACTAACAGGACTGAAGCACAACAGGTATTATATATGTCACGTGGCCGAGGCGAGTTGGTGAAATTGTCCTTTAAAAACTAATAAAATTATACCCAATTAAAATATTTAAGAGTAATTGCACTAAAAAGCCGACAACGCCACCTAGAGGTTGGCAGAGCTTTAGGACTCTGAATAATGGTACACAGGTTCTTATAGATCGGGGGTGAGCAGAATTAAAAACAAGTCAAAGAACGGTTAACTAATTTATTTAAATAAAAATCACAATTATGCACAATACCAAAAATGGATGATGCTAACCGGTCCATGACACCCAGCTATACCCCCTGTCCTCTAACCGCGGGTCCTCTTATGGAGCTGCTCAGGCCGTCTCCTCGTCCTCCGACTGCGAGTACCCTGGTGGGGCCGCTCCTCCACGCGTCACGCCAGCGATCACGCATCTCCAGCACCCGGCTCCTTCCTGCTACGAGCCTCCGAGAGTCCACTCCCGGCACTGCTACTCCGGCCGTCAATCTGCCTGGGCGGTGGCGACCTACCGACCCAGGCTGGAGTGTTCTCGCCCGACGGGTAGACTGCTGCGCTTCGAGCACCGGGTATCTGTCGTCTGTACTGTATGCTCTGCTGGTTCGTGGTCCTCCATGCTGGCTGCATGTGGCCACTCTGTCTCCCCTCCTCTCTCGCTCCTCTTCCTTTTTCCCTCCTTCTCCAGGCTGCCTCCTCTTCCTTTTTCTTCCTTCTGATGTCTGATGCACTACAACTGTTTATATGGTGATTGCTGCTGGTGCTGTCCCAGTGCTGCGTTCAGGGGCAATCAGGAACATCGCATGCCAGGGCAGTACTTGCACACATTAAAAAAACACAACCCAATAAAAGCATGCGTTTCCAAACTACTGCAAATTAAAACACAATAACTTAATAAAAATATAAAACATGCAGCCCAATGTCACAACATGCATTTAAAAATCCCTGTCAATTCCAGCCCTGTCACATATATATATTTAAACAGCTGTTTGTTGATAAGTCATTGGCATTTGAATTAAGAATGTTATGTATACTTCTGATTTTATGTCTTTAGTACAGTTATCCAAGCCTGTAATGTTGCAATTATAACCATGTTTAAGACATTTAGAGACAATAATGTTAAGTTCTTGCTTTTATTTTGAAGCCAAGTTGAAGTTTTGACAGGCTGTTCTGATTTCAGAGCTGTGAGTCCAGACAAAATGTGGACATATGTTCACCCTACCGATGTGGTGCAGTTAAATTTAACAGAAAACTCTTTGCTAACGTTAGCCTTTGTTTTGTTGGGGTTAAAATGTTGACGCTTGTGTCTTGTCAGTGGACATTGTTACATTGCAGTGAACTTTAATACAAGTTGCTCACTGCTGGACAGACATGTGTCCGTGTTTTTTTTTGTTTGTTTGTTTTTTTAGCTATGTGTCTGTGTTGTTCCTCCTCTGACAATGTGATGACCTCATCACAACCTGTCGACTCTACTTTGACTATATTGACAGATAAGTTGACTTAAAAAAAAAACTGAAGTCGTTAATGCCCTACCATCCACTTTACTTTTATGAACACTTGTAAGATCAGTACATCCGACATAGGGAAAATACAGAGGGTACTATTACAATAAATGGTGGTAAATCACTTAGGGAAGGTTAAATATACAGAAAAGTTTATTTGTAAAGTCCTACAAAAGTAACACGGGCTCCTTATGGGTTCAGCCATCATATATGGGTTGCATAGGAAACCTTTTGGCACCATTATTTGGCTGGTAAATGTAAATAGGTGTGAGAGGAGCTGTGTTTTGACACAGTACATGGTGGAAAGTGCTGTTTAAATGCCACCAGTCTCAGCACCTGCTGAAGCACACTAATTGCACAGTAATCATTATTAATCAAGAACCTCATCAGCCCCCTGTGGGTGTAGCACGGTAGATTTTGTGTTGTATGCTAATTAAAACCTAAATTATTGTACATTTAAGAGAGAAAGTACTGCAAAATAAAAGGAATGAAATGAAGCAGAAGTAAGAATTATTGAGCATTAACTAAAAAAGACAAACACAATGACAATCACTGAGTGAAGCCAAAGAAAGTTGGCTATTCTGGGATGTGTGTGTGTGAGACTCTTTGGGTGACTTCTCGATTCCTCCTCCGAGGCACTTTTTACAAGCCATGGGGCTTGTGGCTTTGTGTGCTCTGTTAGACTAAAACAGGGTGAGTGGTCATGCACAGCCGGTGTCAGCTTTATGTTTTACCCAGGCACCGTGTGGAAACGAATTAAAAGTTAAGTTAATTAACTACTTGAGTAAGTAGAGCAGGCAGGATGGAGCCAAACCAATTAGCTATTGGCAAGAGAGATGGAAATGGGGGGTACTAGAGAGGGGCTGCAGCCAAAAGACACACACACACAGACAGACACACACATGACTGCACATGTCTCCTAACAACACAGACTGGGCACATGCATACATGACACACATGAATGATTATGGACTGTAAACTCTCTCTGTCACACAGTTACAAAATAGACACTGATGCTGAAAGAAACAAAAATATGGAAGCACGTCCATTGGAAGGCAACACTTTGAACGTTACAGAAAAGAGTAAAATATTTTGCCAGTAGCAATTTATCATGTTACTGTGTATCAGGGATAAAAAAAAAAAAAAAAACACCCTGAAAGTAAGCATAGAAGTATTGGACCCACTGTGGTGTTTTGGACCACTGTTGTGAGTTAAGACTATTGCAAACAGAGGAATTTGTTTCCTGTCTCGGGGTGGTGTCAACTGTTGACCTAATGTTTAGCCGCCCAGAGGAACAGAGTAGAGCTGAGGCAGGATGGCCAGGTGCAGACCAACTTTAGTTTTCCACTAAAAGCAAGTTACAAAAAAATGGTAAAATGGTCTGTACTTATATAGCACATTATATACACCACTTGCTGCCCAAAGCGCTTTACAATTCCTCACATTCACCCATTCACACACACACTCATACACCAGTAGATGGCTGCTGCCAACTTAGGGTTCAGTGTCTTGCTTAAGGACACCTTGACATGTGGACAGCCAGAGCCGGGACGCTAACCGCCAACCCTTCAATCATTGGACGACCCTTTCTGTGTGGAGTTTGTGTGTTTCTCTCCCTGTGTCTGGATGGGTTTCCTCCAGGTGCTCTGGTTTCCCCCATCACCCAAAAACATGTTTGTTTGGGTCAAATCCTCCAGCAGGTGATTCTGACCATTAGCCTGACTCTACAGCAGGAGATGAGCCCCCGGGTGCCATCCATGGTTGCCCACTGCTCCTTACAAATTTGCACCAAAGAATGGGTTAAATTTCATTGCACAACTGTATAATAACAAATAAAGTACTTTCATTCTTTTCTTTCATGGACAAACACTACCTGGATCTCACAGATCTTCAAGCTTCTCTAGCAGCTCCAGTAAACGTACAGGAGTTGTTTCAGTAATTGTACAGATTTTATATGCATACCATAGCCGAACAGAGACAGAGACAATTTTATTTCAGTACCACCTAGTGACCTGGCATGGAAACTCAATCAAATTTCTGCCACTGTTGTTTCTTCATATAAACAAAAATTTCCTCCTGAAAACGCTTATTTAAACGTGAATGAAAAATTGAAGATGACATTCCATTTCTGCGTCTTCTGTTTTTCATCGTCATCGTATAAACGTAGCCTTATTCATGTGAGAAATTTGTTTTCATTGTCCTGACTAGGTATATTTTGAATATGCCAGAGCTGTTCTCATACCCCCACATGAGAAATGGTTCTTGATGTTTCGAGAAGAAGACAACGCAAACTGATAGACGTCATCTTTTCATGGTCATCAGATATGAGAACATCGTCAACTTCTACTATATTGATTCACCAGTGAAACCCATAGAGTTGGATTAATGACAGTAGATGAACACACTTGGTTTATGTTCAATTATCAATTTTTTTCTGTTTCTGATCATCCTTAGATCTTTAATGTCTGAGCTTTAATGAGCATGTATATCTGATTTTCACTCTGGAAAAAAAGCAAAATGCAGAAGATAATGTCAAAATAAAACGTGATAAATCAATTGAGAAAAAAATTTTTTTGACCTGAAACATCTGGTTCCCTATGGGTCATTACATTATAATATAACAACATGTGTTTAAGGTTCCACTGACTGTGATGAGTGAATGTCCACACTAACTCAAGATTATAAAAGATAAACTGTGGAGAGGTGGATGTTTTAATTAGAACACGGATGTTTTTCATGCTTCACTGAGTATCGCAGACTGGTGGTGTTAGACAAGTTTGTTCAGATTAACAAATGTGGAAGTGATGGTAAATTAAAATGATGTACTCATTAATGAGAGGATGCTGTACATACAGGTTCCAGCTACGTGCTTTCACTTCCAGTTTGTCTCATTCTGACACTGTTACATGTCTATTCAGACAGCGGAAATAATTTTCTTGATATACAGGTGGTCTGACAGAATCCAAGACCAATACCACTGTTATAGTTTGATGAGATTTAGGCATAAACACAACTTGGTTTGTCTGTGAAGAACTGCTTTGTGTATTTATGTCATATATAATATATCCAGTATTAAGTTGTAGCGTGATATGTCTATGCTTGACACACACAAACAGTGTTACATCAACTTAATTTTGTGACATATCACCTTTGACCTCCAGAGATCTCAAAAACTATTGGTTGTAGGTGATAACACCAGCTATCAGAATTATAGAAATCTTCATTTCACTTTGTTTGGTATCAATCTGACAGTTCTGTGACCCTCCATTCTTGAGTTATAATTGAAAATGTGATTTTGACCTTTTAGTTAATTGTGACCTTGACCTTTGACCTTTACTCAATTGGCTCATTGCATCTGATGTGCATTAGCTGTATGTATATGCCCATGTAATTTCATAGTGATATCTCAAGTATTCATTCAGTTATAGCATGATATGTCTCTGTGGGCACACACCTACAGACACATTTGATTACAATAATCTTAGAGATTAATAAATAGCCAATTGCTTCACTAATGCAAATTATATTTAAATGTTCTTTCAGGAGATCTTATCAAATGAGGCAGGTTTATTATATTATATAAAGTAATTCATATACAAAAACAGTTCACTGTGTTTCTAAGTAAATAGGTGGGACATCCATGGGGAAATAAAATCCTAAATGATATTGACAAAATAATGCAGGAAATCTCTCAAATTTTAATATGGCAAGTATTACAATAAAAGGGTATTTAACATAGGAGGAACAGTCCGTGTGAATTTGCCAACAGTAAATCATATCTTGAATGAATTTTTAATAATGAATGGGTTCAATCACAGATACAAGAGAAATTAAATGTTGAAATATTGGCATATATTTAAAATAAATGACTTTCATGTCATTGTTGAACACATACATGCTGATTCACCTTTATTGTCGCCTTTGTAAATGTATTGTCTAGGTTTTTATTGAATCCTACAGTCGATGTCAGTTATGAACTAAGAACATGACTTTTTCTGCTCAGGTTCAGTGAACCCATTCTATTCATTTATTCACTGCATTCAGTGAACTGATCAGAAGGAAGGCACCGTAACTTGTCTTTGAAGGAAGTGACTTGAAAGGAACTAATGTCTGAGGAAGAAGAAGAAGAAGCCTTGAGAGTGAGATATGTTTGAATCGTACCTCGCTGCCCATTTGATGCCCAGGTATCAAATGTTTCAAAGTGCTTTGAATATTTAGTAAAGATCTAAATGTGCATATTGAATATTCCTCTGCTTGTGAAAAAAAACACATTTTAAACTTTTCAAGTGCATATTTCAATATCATTTAACTGACAAATCCAACCGCTGAAACCACTCTTTTAAGAAGCATTTCAAAAATTCAGCTAGTTCGTATCTTAAATATGTAGGGGGTTATTTTACTTATAAACCTTCCTCAAGCATAAGAAACTATTCAACTGTGGCCTAAGGCGTCAGAAATGAAGTGCATAAGTTATAGCATAAGTCTACACAAAGTACACCACTCACATTTCTGAAAAAATATATCTTTTTATTTGGGCAACATGATATAGAGTATAACCATGACAATTTACTGTTCCCTCAGAATAACTCAACACACAGCTATTAATGTCTAAACTGCTAACAAGAAAAGTGAGTACAACCCAAAGTAAAAATATTAAAATTAGGCTCAAAGTGTCACTATTTTGCCTGAACACCATTATTTCCCAACTCTGCCGTAACCCTCTTGGGCACAGAGGTTACCACAGCTTCACAGGTTCTACATCATAGAGCTGGTGGACGTTGGAGGCCGTGTGCACCTCCAGCTTCCATTTGACGATGGAAGGTCCCACAGATGCTCAATAGGGTTTAGGTCTGGAGACATGCTTGGCCACTCCATCACCTTTATACCTTCAGCTTCTTTACCGGGGTAGTGGCCATCTTGGGGTCATTATCATATTAGAATTCTGCTCTGTGACCCAGTTTCTGAAGGGTGGGGCTCATACAGTATGTGTTGGTATTCATGGTTCCCTCAGTAGTTCCCCAGAGTTGGCAGCACTCATGCAGCCCCAGACCATGACTCTGCTTGACTATAGCCAAGTAGGAAATAGACTGCACTTATATAGTGCTTTTCCACCTTAGTGCTGCTCAAAGCATTTTACATTAGCCACACACACACACACACACACACACACACACACACACACACACACACACACACACACACACACACACACCAGTAATCCATGTCTCTAGTCTATTTGCAGAAATGTGAGGGGTGTACTCATGTTGTATAAGAAGGATATGATCTGGAGAAAAAATTACAATAAATGAGAAGTAAAAAAAATAAAAATAAAAATAAAAAATGCCCTTACGTATAAATTACTTCACTGATAATCCTAAAATGATGTGTGTGTAATTCAACAATTAAAAAAAAAAAAACAACTAAACATTTGCCAGTTGAAATAAATCAGGCATCTATTGAGGACGCCTCCTTAGGGATGTGTTGTTGGCATGTCCAGACCTTGGGGCCACCCCAGGACATGCTGGAGGGATTATATCTCTCAGCTGAGCTGAGAATGCCATGGGATTCCCCTGGAGGAGCTGGTGGAAGTGACTGGGGAGAAGAAAGTCTGGGCTTCACTGCTGATGCTGCCCCTGTAACTGGGACCTGGATAAGTGGATGAAGACAAGTATGAGTAATTTAACCAAGAATATCATTGATAGTTTAGTAGAATATTAAACAAATCTAGTATTTAGGCTGCAGCAATGTCACACCACATTAGTTATAATTGTTTGTGATAACCAATACACAATAATCATTGGTGAAAAGAAAAGTAAATTACTTTTCTCAATATCTGATAATATACTTAACTCATTGACCGCCAAAGACATATATATATATATATATATATATATATATATATATATATCTGAACATAGCTGGCGGTCAATGAATTAATATTGGACTTAATGCACTGATATGACTAAGATCATGGACTCTTTCAGTACCTAGATATTCACTTCATCAAACAACATAGACAACCTGTTCAAGAACAGACACAAACACATCCACCAGCTGCTCTGGACATTTTCCAACATGGTGGTGGTCTCAGAGCTCATTCCATCATGTGCTGGGGAGTAGGCGCTACAGACAACAACAGGAAGACACTAAATAAACTGGTTAAGAGAGTTATCTTGGGCTGTCCACTGGACTACATCGAGGAGGTGGTGGACAGATGAATGTTGACCACCCATCATGACCAACCCCCCCCCACCCCCTGCACCACATCATACAGGCCCAGAGCAGTCTTTCCCTTCATCTTTTTTTAAAACACTTAGCCATAATCTGCTACGGTATCATAGAAGAGCAACATAGGTACGTCACTAAAATCAGCGATCAAGGTTGAAGGTTACTTTATTTGTACCCGTGGGTAGATTTGTTTTGCAATCCAGATGATCACTTATTCCTCGCATACCACACACACAACATATAATTGGGGTACATTGGTCGAGATTGTAAAAAATTTGAAAAACAGGACAAAGTGCTCAGAGCTCCACTACACATCCATAAAATGGCATGGTTTGATAAAAGAATAAAATCATTAAGATCGAATGCTCTACACCTGTTAACGCTAATCTCTTAAATGAATGAAGTTCAACGTTGTCTTCATCCATTTAAGAACTTAGTATGAAAAGGTGTAGAGAAGCCTATGTGCTGCTCTTCTATGATATTCTAGCAGATTATGGTCAAGTGTTTTAAAAAGATGAAAGAAAACATACTTTTTCACGCTAATCTCTTTAATCAATTAACTTCAACTTCGTCTTCATCCACCGTCTTCTTCTTTCATTTTATTTTGTTGAACTTTCATTTTGTTGTGGAGTGAATTTGCAGCATTTCTCTCTTGCAGTTGTTTTGGGAGTTTTCTTGTTTTGGTATTTGAAGCATTCTTCTTTCACATTTGTTTTGGGTGTTTATACATTTTTGCTTCTGCTTGGTTTCTATTATAGCAGCATTTTTCTCTTGCAGCTTCACTTGTGTTGCATTTGTTTTATTTATTTGTATTTTTGGTTGTGTATCTTTCATTTTGTTGTGTGTTTGCCCCCTGCCGGCCACCGTATGATACACCCAGCTCTATGACTGTGTACCAGTGAATAAGATGTGAGAAGTCACTACATTTACTGGCACTGCGTCTACACACAGAAATGCTCACATTATATGGCAGATTGTGTCGAAAATTAAATCACATTGTATTGTCTTTCTCTCGCTGACACACAGAGAGTCCTGCTTGCCTGCAGGTCTGAACTAGTTTCATCAGATGTGTCATAATCCACTTAATGTTAATCTACTGAACAGGCGCCTCCAGTCACACACTGACAATACATAGCAGGACACCCCCCACATGAGTACATACACATCCACAGTCCTCACACATATAAAACCAATCCCACTTTCACCCCTTCTGTGCACTTCGATGTGCATGTAATTTATATTCCTTTGTGGAGTTCTTTCACACTCATTAATTCACAACTTCTGAGCGTTTCAAAAATGACAATTACCTACATGAAAGTGGAGGTCATTGAGGGGATTCATTGTATCCGCAACTAAGATAAAGATACAACTTTATATGTTTAATTGTCAGTCACATTCTCCTGCTGTCCTATGGAGTATATCCCATTTTCACTCCACTTCCAAAAACCTATCTTTAATAATATGCTCATCTTGCAGGATGTCAAATTCGCCCAAAATGAATATTTATTGTGTGTAGAAAAATATTGCCTTTATCTGATGAACAAACCCAAACTTTACTGTAGTTTTAATTATGTAGAAGCGGACAGTGTTTGGACATTTTCTTGTAATAAGAATATCCCATATTTGATGCAATTTGATGCTTGCTTTGTTCTAAATTATTTCCCAGTATGACATTGGCTTTTGTGTTAAACAGTTTGCCAATCTGGTGCATTAAAAAAAGTTATTTTGTTAGATCATAAAGCTTTGTAAGAGGAGTTAACTAATTAATCAGAGTACCCATGCTGTTGTAATTGTTCACAGAAACTGCAGATGAATTACACATAATATTCCTGCGAGTATTTAATTAGCTGGAAGTAAAGAATCTTAATGACTCTATATTTATCCAAGTGTGATCGTTTTTTGAAATAAGAATAGTTTGGATTTTTCATCTACAATATACAGATTATAGTGTAATTTCCCTCAGATCCTTAAACTATTCTGATTTTGATTCTAATGTACTGTACAAATGCAAAAAAGCATATTGGAGATCAGAACTCCACAAATGCCAGCCAACATCTTTATCCAGGTAATGAATAATACAATCACATCTTTGCATTTGCACGTTATACTTTTGTGTTATTGTTCTCATCACTAAGATCACATCTATGACATAAACAGAAAAGTGCATGAGTAATTATAGAGGTGGAAAAACAGTGACATTCATATATCCTTGGTGTAACAAAAGCCCATTGTAGCTACACTTGTAATTACCATTAACAGTGCTAGCTGTGGAGGAAAATGATGTCTTTGTCTTTATGTTCCTTTCATTTCTGTTGATTTAAAATCCATTTAATATTCTGTGTCTCTTTGAAGTGTAGGTTGCTACATTGTTTGAATAGTAACGAATGATTGACAAGTTATTGATTTTTAGCTGACTGTATAGAGAAACCTTGAACTGTTTTTGCTTAAAAAAAATGCCACGCAATGTGTCTCTGTCCTTGTAAAACTGGCCATTTCTAGTCTCATTTGCCTTAAAGGTGTCATTCCGATGAAAACTTTTTTTGGGGGGGGAATCTGATGGTTCACCCCGACTTACCAACACATGCTGCCTTTGAAAGTGGTTTGTCACCTCCACTGGCTGCATACTGCATTCACAGAAAACAACAGGAGGAACGAGGGACGCAGACGTCAGACGGACATTAGCGTTACCCAAGTGAGGTTAAGCCCATCCCCGGCAGCAAATATGAAGTAGCATTGGTATTAGCATCTACAAGAGAAGACAGCGCCACAGTAGCTGCTGCACAAACTGGAAAAAATGGTGGATCAAACTGGTTCATGTGCTCTCTGTGGAAATAAAGCCTTGTTTTTTTTCCCTGCACGTTTTCAAAATAAGCAACGGCACGAAACCTAGCTGGATGCTACTTGGGTACATACACAGTGAGAGGAGAGGGGGGAGTGTTCCTTCACGCATTCTGAGCCAATCAGAGACGCCTCATCACTGCGTCATGGACATGTATGAGGAAGTGCCGGTAAACTCTGTTGTTCGACCTCAAGTCATTTTTCTTCTGTGAAAAAACAGCTGGAAACAAAGCAATCTGGAGGTTTTTTTTTTTTAAATAGAACCAACACACAATGTATTCAATAACAGTAATATTAATAAAATAACCATGGGATGACAGCTTTAAGCATAAATGAACAGCTAAATGCTGACGTGTGTTGACATAGAAAGACTGTATAACAGACCATGCTGTATAACTTCTCATTCGTGCACTTACAGCCTCATCAAATTGTTTGATCTGTGTCGTAAGTATTCCCTTGGGTCGAGTTAAACAAATTGGAGCTTTTACTTACATTTTGAATTGTCTTTTAAATGTTTTATGTTTCTTATTTTAACTGTCTTTTAATGCATTTTAATAAAGTTTTTCATTTTAATTTTCTTATATGTTGTGTGTAAAGCACCTCGAATTGTCTTGTACATGAAATGTGCTGTACAAATACATTTTCCTCGCCTTGCCTTTTGACAATTTGATCCTGTAATAATCATTCATTACTGTATTATACTTATTGTGAATCATTTTTGTAAACTTAATTCTCCTGTTGACTTTTGCCCTTTGCTGCTGAGGCTGTTTTTGCCTTAACACTAGCTACTTACCAGACCCTTGTGTGAGCTCATGAAGTGGAAAACACACTAGGGTCAGTGAAAGCCAGGCTACAATACCATACCCATAACCCATTAGTATGTCGAAATATTATATAATCATAACGGCATCATCTTACCTATCCAGTAGAAACATGGTCACCTTAGCATCAGTTTTCAGCCCCTTCTCCTTTTTCAGTTTATGCCAGCACTGGACAGTCGTAGTGATTACCACCCTTGTCCTATTCTGTTCTTCACTCAGCTTCCTCATAGCCGTAGCTTTTTCAAACAGTTTTTACTTTGGTTTTGCTGCAGCTTGTCGTCTTTTCCACCATAGTTGTTTATGTGAACGCACACAAGGGGGGAGGGAGGAGTCAGGGGAGAGTGTGGACGGGACTGATATTTGATGGACATATCAGCAAATCAATCATTGTAAAGATGATCAATACAATACATTGCCTGAGTTTATTCTGGTTCCACCCTCTAGACTAGACTGAATCATTTTGGTTTTTTTTGCAAACATTCTATTTCTGTGCGTGCTATGGGATCATGAAGAGGTTTTCAAGCGATATGGTAAAAAAAAATTCAATAAAAAAGATCTCCCACCTCACCTTTAAGAGGCCTGGTATGATTTCTACCAATGAAACAGTAAATACTTCTGGAGGGCAAGGGGGACCTAAACTTTTCAAAGGTGGTGGAACACAGATTGGAGTGTTTCTAAGAATGTAACTTCCTCCACAGATACAACCCACCAATTGACTTTTGTGTCTTCTTTAATTTCTTTGAATGAAGGTCTTAAAACAGTCCTATATATATATATATATATATATTGAATAAATGAATCCACTTTTTACTGCACATTTGACCTTTTTTTCCAGTGAGGTTTTATAAATTTGCACAAAAGTGAACATTTCAAAGCTGACATGTCGTGCTCATTTTTATTCAGCTCCATGTGAGTCTCCTGTGTGGTTCTGTTTGTAACTGCGATTAGGTTATTACATGGGGAGCTTCTATTAATATGTCTGTAAATAAATATATAATTTTTAAAGGAGAAGAAAATCTGTATGTAGAGAAGCTGTACCTCAATTTTAATTTTTTCCCCCCTTTTCAGTTTCTCGATCAGTGAATTCTCTTTCTATCTCGTCACCTCTATTTTTGCAGTAATTCCTCTATGGTTACCATGAAACCTGCTTTGTGTCTCCTGAAACTGCATGATAAGGTAAGGGATTTAAAAAGAAAGGAAATTCAGCTTTTCAATGAGACCTTTTTAATTTATGTTCTGTAAGTTATGGAAAAAAAATAATTGAAAAGTAAAATGGAATATTGGTGGTTTTAAAAGTAAAATGGTAAATGTAGGAATTACAGTAGAATCAGACTCTCCTCTCTCACTCCAGAGAAAGATCCGAGGCATTAAATAAAAATAATGATGAGGTGGGAAGGTTCACTCCTCTGATGAGCACTGCCGTGAACAGCAAAATGATTAAATTGAAAAGTTTAAGAAGATTTTAAGCTGAACAAGCAAATTGATATCCACTGCTTCTGATACTTCTGCCATGGAGTAAATTACCTTCCATACTTGGCAGCCAGCTCCATCAATGAGAGGAGGAGGAAAAGGAGCAGTGGCTCTGTCTTTCCATCTGTTGGTTTATCAATTACTTGAGCTGTGTCCCATTTATGTAGCACAAACCATTGCAGATTTTTAGGTTTTGTCTCTAAAATGCATTTTGTTTTGGTATTTAGTGTAACTCTCTATATGCTGGTGGGTAATATCACAATACTAGTCTTCTATAAATTCATTAAAATGCAATTCTGATTCATGTGTGTCAAAAATATTAAGCTATAATGAATTGACAGATGATGGATGGGATCAAGGATTTAATAATAATAATAATAATAATAATAATAATAATAATAATAATAATAATAATAATAATAATAATAATAATAATAATAATAATAATAATAATAATAATAATAATAATAATAATAATAATAATAATAGCAGTTTATGCAGCACCTTTACAAACCGACATCTATAAGCAGGGGCGTTGGGAGACCTGCGCATTCCCGGCTGAAGCCCCAGATCTCAGGGGAATAGTCCTGAATCTCTGTAGACTCCAGAGAGATTCGGGGTTGGACCATCGTAATTAAAATGTGTAATATTAATAATAATAAGAGAAGAAGGACAGCTCCATGGACAATACTTTGAGCGGTGGTACCATAGATCAACTCTCACTGGGTGGTCCTGCTGCTGCTGCCTGTCATTATGCACCTTTGTAAATAGCACAGATGGCACGATTATGACGTGCCCATATATGGACATGTTGGTTAATTTTGTTGTGAAATTTATACAATACGTAACAACGGAACAGACTCTCTCTCTCGCTCTCTCTCTCTCTCTCTCTCTAACTCACCATAGTTACCACTACACCACACATAGGCTGAAGGACTGTTCTGTTCACACAGCTACTAACCTTCTTTGGAGGACAGACATTACATTGCCACATTACGTGAACAGGTTATTGTAAATTCTCTTGTGACTCACTTGGTAAATCATCACCTTCACAATACAGACATTATAATTTTTGAATATGAAATAAAATTCTATTCACACCTAGTCTTTCTTATCTTGTATATTTTGTATATTGCTATATTTGTATATTTGTATTGTATAGTTGTATTGCATCTTTTCACAGTCTTAAGGGGAGTGTCGCTTTCATTTCACTGTGGATGCACATCCACATGTGACAAATAAATAATTCTGATTCTGATTCTAATGTGGTGCCATGTACTTGATTAAAGTGGCATTGCAATTAATTTTTTTTTTTTGCAATTTGCAGTAAGCGAAAGAAATAGGGTCAATAATGCCTATAATAATAATGATTACCTATTAATGCACCAGTTGAAAGAGTCACCTCAGACATTATCGGATAATTTGCCCCTCCTGTGAACATTTTCAGAAGCCGCCACTGTACGTTACTCATGTCCATCTGCATCAGTAAAATATCACTACAGACCATGTATAGTCAAGTTTATAATGCTGTTTGACCTTTACATATACTAAGATCCAAAAATTTGTTTGTTGGGGAAAAATCCTCCAGCCAGATGATTCTGACCATGAGGCCTGACTCTCCAGCTGGAGATGGGCGCCGCCTATGGCTAAAGGATGGGTTAAACGCAGAGGACAAATCTCATTGTATGACTAATAAAGTACCTTACCTTAACAGCACTGTTGATGAAAGCTGCCTCTGGAAGAACAGTCCCTGTCACCTGTGTGGTGGACAGGAACAGCCCAGAAGATCAGTCATGTTTGACGATTGTCTTAATCATCATGTATAAATATACTTCTATCATAACTATTTTGAGACTTAATCTGTTAGGAAGAAACATTAATCAGTCCACTTCAACTACTAAAGAACTTGCTGAAGAAATCTGTTTTCCATTTTTATTGTGTCCAACACACACCTAAATGAGACATGAAAATCAGGTGTCTCTTCATAAAAGACTTTGCTTGAGATGCTGAAACCTTCAACTTTTAGAATAAAAAAAAATTACAATCGTGTTTCGCCGAGTAACATTTCACCCGAGCTGCTCAATCTTTCATTTTTCTTGACATTTTGTGTTTACAAGCTATACATCAGCTGTGTTATGTTGTTTGTTGATTGGGTGTAAATTTGATCTTATTCACCATGTGAAAACTTCTACCACCTCTGATATACATGTACAATCATGCAGTCAGTTACTTCAAACTATTTTACCCTATTTCTTTCCACCGAAACATGCTCATGTAATGGACACAGATTTCAGTGTATGTTGAAATTTCACCTTAGTTGTGTGTGTGTGTGTGTGTGTGTGTGTGTTCACTTAAACTCATACCACTGCACATTTTTAATTTTTAAATCCATATGTTTCGAATACACATGCAGGAGGAGGGTGTTTCCTTAAATATATCAGGACTAAGACACTTTTACTTCATGTGCTAAGAGATTAATGTGTGTGTGTGTGTGTGTGTGTGTGTGTTTAGTGTGAAAGTCAGCACAGCCAAACAGCCTGGCTCAAACAGGATCAGTTCATAATCCTTTATCTGCTTAGCCATAGAGGTGGCAGAATGTGTGTGTATTTGAAAGCACTACCTTGTGCATGTGTGTGTGTGTGTGCGTGCGTGTGTGTGTGTGTGTAAGTGTGTGGACTAGTGTGTATTGTTATGGAGAGATGGGTGAGTGGGAGATGCTCTACTGACCCTCTTCCACACAAATCCCTTCCCTGCCCTTGAACTACTATTAAAAAGCCACTCATCAGTTAATTCCACTGAAGTTTTCCTGCCGTGTTTAAAATTGTGATGTGTTGAAGACTGGACCCAGACCTGAAAAGGTCTGGTTCTTAATGTATAACCTTAACTTAATATAATAAGCTCCTTAATATAGTTAAAATAAACCATGGTGCAGCTTTTCACACTGATGGTTCAAAGCATCAAACCAAGGTTTACGGGGGGAGCATCTGCTAATCATTAAATAATAATGATATTTAAAAAGACAGCGTGTGAATTATATATTAGTGTATATTTTATAATATATATTCCAAAAAAATAAACTACCTTCAAAAAATATCACCACCCTTGTATTATATTTACACACTGTTGTCTTTCTTTGTCCAATAAAATGTTTTATTTTTCCTCTTTTATTTTATATTTTAATATTTATAATACATAATTCCAAAAAAAACCTATAAAAAGTAAATATCTTGACTATTTCAGATCCATTCCATTCATTTGTCATTCTATCCCTGTGTGTTACAGTGGCAGCAACAACTAGTTACTATATTTTAACATCCAGAACTATCATTTCTTCATTAAAATACATTTATTAATATTTCAGGATTTTTAATGTCTATGTTTTTTATATAATGTTAATGGAATTTAAGGAATTAAAAGGGAAAAACGCTGACAATGGCACTGACAGCAGAGCCACCACTAGAGGGCACTGTGAGGTGTCACACAGACACCTTATATAAACTGTGGAGGTAAAGGGATGAAATAGTCCTCTGACAAAAGGCAGTGTCTGCCTGACTTCAGCTTGTTTAGTCAAAATTGTATTTGAAATATTAGTCACTGAATATGAATGAATGTGTTTGATAAATCTTGTATTTGTATGACTCTAATATTTAATGGAGAAGTTTAAAATGTTTAAGAGCAATTTACAGTTATCATCAAAATAATATGTATTCTATTTTTATATACTGTTTTTAATAATTTATATGTAATGTAATATATGTTATGTGTAAGTAGAAAGGATGAACACTTTAGTGAATATTTGACAAATTATATCCGGCATTAAGTAAAAAAAATGAATAGCAATTATTGAAAAATACTGTAGATAGATGTATGGAGTTTTCTGAAAAATGCCTAGACAATATTATGGATATAACTTAAAGTATTAATGAACAAGTATTCAAAGAATGCCTAATCTCGTAATTATTTTGTGCCAATCTCAACCCATACTTGAATTGGAGCCAATATGCATATATATATATATATATATATATATATATATATATATATATATATATATATATATATATATATATATATATATATATATCCCTTGTTGGTCATGTTATGCCTATCCTTTGTTGTCTGATTATCTGCCTGCCCACGACCTTGACTCTGCCTGACCCCTGTTGGTACTTCAACTACCTTCGGATCCTCAGTCTGACCACCTTCTGTCCTCTGGTAACAATTTCTGGATTTTCCCTGTATTCACATTTGGACTGCCTGTGTTTGACCCCGGCTTGTATGACTACTGATATTACGCCCTGTTTCCTAGTTGCTTTATTCACCATAGATTCATTAGTACAGGAGAGTTGAGGTGTGGAAGAGAAAGCTCTGCTTACTGAATGTGGATTTAATAAACACTTTAAAATGTACTCTTTGACTGAGTTCTGTATTTAGGTTCACTTGTTGTCTGGCCTTGTGTCATTCCTCACCTTTGTGAATGACAATCGTTGGTACTTTTCTCAGTTAGAATGACTGGCACAGCCATAAACTACACAACTTTCCCGACGGAAAACTCACTCGGCTTCACTTCCTGCCCTCCATCTGAAAATCACATGCTGACTATATAACAATGTGATGTCACGTGAAACCAACCTATTAACAACTTATTGATGTTTGATGTCAATGGGAAATTCAACAGTTCAGGCTACTGATATGAGAACGTATCAGAGAAGCTGTGTCGGAAAACAAATGATAAACAACTGATGAAGGTTGATGTAGCATAAAATTAAGTGCATGCAAGCACACTTTTAATGTACGTGTAATTTGTAATTTTTCTGTACATTCATTTCCTGAAATGAAAGGGAAAGTTCAGCTTTCCTTGCTGTGTCAAATCAATCTCCTCTGTAACTACTATATATAAAGCCCTCAGTACAACCCTGTCAAATACCTGTTGGAATGAACGCTGGCCTTTTTATCAGCTAATGTCATTGTCCAGCTGGCTGTTAATACTCCTATGGTCCATGTTCTGAAATCTGAAACCAATGTTACTTGCAAAGCCCATGATTATATTATAATAATGTAATATTATGGCCAAACTGTGTGTTTAAAACAATAAGAAAAAACACACTATCTGTATGAGTTGACTAGTGAAGTGTGACAACTGTGAAGTGTGTGTATGTGAAAGAGCAGGGATTAGTATTAGTGGAGAGGATTATCCAGTCGAAGGACTGCCTGTAAGTGCCCCCCTCCTCCCACCCCCTCCCCAATCTCGTCTCCCCCTCTCCACCTCCTGTCTCTCATCCATCCACAGCATTCAAGAGGTCTGAGTGCCAGGCGATAAAGGGGAAAACCAACCATGGGAAGCTCACTTAGACACACTCTTTGAACATCCTCCTCCAATCTTTGCCACTGTCACACTCCTTCTCTGCCTCCTCCTTTCCATCCTTCATTGTTATACCTCCCTCCTGTTTCGTCCTATTCTTCACAACCACCTTTTTTCTTCATATTGTGCTTGTGTTTTGATAGTATCTTCCTGTTTTGATTTGTTTCGACAATTTTTTTTTTCTAGAAAGTATTTGCTTCAGACATTAAATGTGGTAAATCTTACATATTTTATTAAAATGAATCAGAAAACAAATGACAAAAGTGCTGGTTAGTTCATGTTTGCACTAGAAAGAACCTGTAAAGTTAATGGATCATGATGTGTCTATATATATGTGTATATATATATATATATATATATATATATATATATATATATATATATATATATATATATATATATATATTTTTTTTTTTTCTTTCCTTTCCTTTGGACTAAAACCTATTCTCTTGTTAAGAATTTGACATTTTGACCCAATATTTATTTTGGAAACTTGAGCCAAGACTTGAGTTTTCTTTATCAGTAACACACATGTGGTAAAATGATTCTGGAAGCATTTTACTTTTACACCTGTGTTTTATTCCAACCTGTCTTAACATTTACTTTCCACATTTGCCTTAATCTTTCACATGTATTTTACTCAGTGGTTGACGTATTTACATACAAGTGATGCACGGGTTGATGTATAAACGACCCGTAACCAACCGCTTTTTTAACTAACCTGCCTACAACTCAGACCGCAAGAAATAGATTTGAAAAGGAAGGACCCAACTCACTTCTCAACCCACATTTTTAAAAAGTAGTCAATGGTCTTTATGAACATCACATGACCTTACTTATATACCTGCATTTATTTATGTGTTTAAATTAGATGTCATTGCTTGTAAGTTAATATGTTGAGAAAATATATTATTCCTGCTTCATTATTCAAAAGTTATCAACATGCAGCATCTAAACCAGGAGTCGACAACCTGTAACACACAAAGAGAGATTTGAACCTGGTTTCCACGGAAACTCATCATCTTTAAAAATCCATTTCCACTTCCACTCTCCCAACTTGTCTTTCTCTCTTCCTCCCTCCATACCATAGGATACTGACGACGTTGTACGTCACTTTCACAGAAATTAAGTTCCTAAAGCGTATTTACCAGGTTATTTTAATGTTATAAAATATTTGCCTTGAAAACCTTTTTTTTTTAATGACAAAACATTTGGTCTGAAAGTAGAAGTTTGAGATTTGAAATTAAATCAAACCACAACTGATTTTGTTGAACTACAATTTGAAACCTTAATGTTTGTTTTCAAAAGTAATTTATTTTTTTCAAAATTTTATTTTTTGTTTGCCTTTGATGACTATGTTTAATCTGAAACCATCTTTTTTTTTTTTTTATCCACAACTGATTAAGTAGGTTCTGCTCATTTCTTAAATGACCATTAGTTGGATTGAGATTAGAAACATTAGACATTGCCAGGATTCATCAGGTTCATGCAGTTTAGGAAGCATGACACATCTGTTTCACACATGGATTGACCACTACACAGTTCAGACCAGAACCACACAGTTCAGACCAGAATCACACAGTCCAGACCAGAACCCCACAGTCTAGACCAGAACCCGAGTGAGAACCTTTGAGATGTGACTACTTTCCACAGCGGCCTCATGCTCACATCACTACTACAAGATCTGGGTGAAAATATAATGCATCTATGGGTACGAAGGAATGTTTGAATATTACATAAGTAGGTTATTTTGTGGCATGGTCCAAAAACATCCTCTGATTCTGGATTCATAGCGAACAGCGATTGAAAGAAATATTGTATGTGTGTATTAACTGTAAGTTCATTCAACAGATTATTTAGTTTGCAAAATAGGGTTTAATTTATAAAATGTTGCAGTAAAATCTTCCCTGTCATGAGTTGCCACTATATTTGATGTTTTTAATTGATTTGGCTACATATTGTGCATTATAGTATATTATTATTCAGAACATCAGGCTTGTTTCTTGCTTAGAGGCTAGAGAAAATTAAAGACGTCACCCTTTACTTTAACAGCAAAATATACATTTATAAATTTGGAGAGACAACATTTTCACAGGACAAGAAGTAGTTAAAAGAAGGAACTCCAGTTATCAGAAACATAGAATGAGCTAAAACCCACATGTTTGCCTCTGCACAATAGTCAGGCTAATTAGTTTTTGCTGAAAAATCATTGCAGGGATAAAAGAAGATGCTTACTCCGTGCTGCTCTTCATTCTTGTTCTGCAGTGGTTAACTGTGCAGGGCCTTGCTGTCATAATAGCTTATGTAAAGCACTGGCACCCATCCCTCCATGGTTAACAGGTTTAGACACCTTCTGATCCTGCTCAGGCTTAACTGCTGACTCTGACACGACGTGTACTTCTCTATATAAGGGCTTTCATTGGTGACTAAAAAGGATTCACCTCCCATGACACACAAATACATGAGCAGAGCTTCCTTTGAAACTACACTGCAGTCGTGTTGACACAGCCCATGTTGGTCTTAAAGAAGTGTGTGAAATTGGAGGATGGATTAATCCAATGCTAGGAAAAGGTCAGGGGGTCAGTTTGTCTGTGAAAAGAGACCTGTGCAAAGTATGAAACCACTAGTTTAGTTATTATAAGTTACTCAGACTCATAACCTGTGAATGTGGGCTAATAGATGGAGCCAGGCCAGGGTCAGAGCGACTGTTTTCTAATAGAAAACTGATAAGTGCAATAAACAGACATTTCTTGCTCAGATTCAGATTGTGGGACATTCTGTTCAATTAGCTAAACTTCACATATTTGCACTCTTCACATAAAACCACAGCCTCATCCTTTTCCTTGTAGAAGGATAGAATTGTTTGACATTGATGTATAATTTTGCACATATAAATATTAAATTACACGTTGGTTTCTTTTATCCTGACATGTGAGATGGTAGGAAAAAAAGAGGAAAACATTTTATTTTTTAAATATAGGGTTGCACAATAGCTCAGTAAAATATTTGAATCCTATCTTCTAATGGTGGAGTAACTGTGCAGTGATACAGCACTGCTATAATACCTTTCTGTGTGGAGTTTCCATATTCTCCTTTTGCTCTGGTTCTCTCCAGGTACTCTAGCTTCTTAACATATATCATATTGGGTTCATTTCCCTAAATTTACCATAAATGTGAATTTGAATGGTATTTTGTGTGTAAATGTCAGGTCTATGATGAAGCGGTGACATGTCCTGGGTGAACCCTCATAAGGACTAAATGTTATTATCAGTCACTCAGGGGCGGCCATGGCTCAGGAGGTAGAGCAGGCCGTCCAAACATCCAAAGGTTGTCCTCGTGTTGTTGTGTCCTTGGCCAAACTTGGCTCACCTTGCCTCCAGTGCTGCTACTCACACTGGTGTATGAATTAGTGGTGTATTGGACGCGAACAAAACAGCTCAAAGAGCCAGCTCATTAACGTGAACGACGGGAGCCGGCTCCTGAATAGGAACCGATTGGGAGTAGTGCCCTGCACGGGCCTGTTATTTGGGCCCGAGCCCGGCCCTGGCCCGAGGGGGTGGAGCCCCAGCCCGGCCCGGTCCGACACGTTTTCAGAATTCTCAGGCCCGAACCCGGCCCGGCCCGACTTTTTTTGTTTGTTTGTTTTAACCTCCCATAAGAATGTTTTAGCGTGATAGAACGCTATATTCATTCAGTGCGTTCGTAAATTAAATCTGCCGCTCTGAAAATGGGATAACGCTCTGCAGTTAGAAAAAACAGCATTCTATTTTTCTGTGAATAACGGTTTCTGACAGATCAATGTGGACATAAAAGAGCAGGTTAAAATAGGGGCTCATGTTTCCATCAGCAGCTTGAGAACTCGGTCTGTGACCGTTGCCGGATCCGCCACATACCCGTTCAAAATGTCTGGAGATGTGATGAACCTGTTTTTTTTGCTGACATATGACAGAACAGCGTTGCATACAACACACTGAACAAACCCGTTTGGCTCATCTTGAAGGGTTGTAATAAGTTGAAACTTAGTCCAGAACAGAGATTTCCCTTAGTGTTGTGCACTCTCTTCAACTCACCATTTTCAACTTTGTTTTTATGTCGTTCTCCATGTCGCGCGCGAATCGGATAGTGAGGGAGGCTACCGTATGCCCATATAAGGGAGGTGCCGGTGCCGGGGAGAGCAGCAGCTGCTGCGTTCAATTGTTTCCATTTAAACACAACACAGGTTTTTTTTTTAAATAATTAAATTGAAAAATAAAAGTGCCCGAGCCCGGCCCGGCCCGTGTCCGAGGTAATTATACGGTCGTCGGCCCGAAGCCCGGCCCTCGGGCCCTCGGGCCCTCGGGCTGTCGGGCCCCTCGGGCCTAGGGCTCCAGTGCAGGACTCTAATTGGGAGCCGTTCTGTCCCCCCCCCCCCCCCCCCCCCCCCTTACTCTCTTAAAGCAGCACTTGATTGTTCATTCAGTGTGGGGTGTTGTCTGTTTCTGCACTGAGCAGAGGGGACACACATACTGTAGCACACACTGAGCACAGGAGGAAGGATGGTGAGAGAGCAGAGACCACAACTAAAACGGAACGGAAAGGTCAAAAAAAGTTGATACGATGAGTGACAAGAGGAAATGCAGCAACATTTTGCGTAACTTCAATGACATTGACCAAACAAAGGCCAAATGCAGAGTGAACAAAACAAGAATTTTATATCGAGCTGGTTCCACCTGCACAGGCACTGGAGAACCCTCCATTTATTTAGTACCTCCACCAAGGAGGTATTCAATTCAAGTCTGTTGGTTTGTTTGTCTGTCTGTCTGTCTGTCTGTCTGTCTGTCTGTCTGTCTGTCTGTCTGTCTGTCTGTCTGTCTGTCTGTCTGTCTGTCTGTCAGCAGGATTAGACAAAAGGTTCTGAACAGATTTTGATAACATTTTCAGGACGTGGTGGGAGTATCACAGGGAACAAATGATTACATTTTGGCGGTGATCTGGAAGAGATCCTGGATTTTGGATCACTTTGAAGTTTATTCTCCATTTACCACAATGTAACATTTCAAACTGATCCAGAATCCAGGATCTCTTCTGGATCACCACCAAAATGTAATCATTTGTTCCTTGTGACACTCCTAACACATCCTGACAAGTTCATCAAAGTCCGTTCATAACTTTTTGTGTCATCCTGCTGAAAGACAGACAAACAAACAGACTGAAATTTAATACCTCCTGGGTGGACCTCTCTTCATTTGAAGGGGGGGTGGTCTGCCTTGATGGAGGTTTGCGCTCTCAGAGTGCTTTTCTTATTTATTTATTTATTTATTTATTTATTTCATTGCTGTAGAGCCGCTGCTCCTCCATGTCCAGAGGAGCCAGCTGAGGTGGCTCGGGCATCTACAGTAGAGAGGATGTCTCCTCGACGCCTCCTCTGGGGAGGTGTTCTGGGCATGTCCAACTGGGAGGAGACCTATGGGCAGACCCAGGATACGCTGGAGGGACTATATCTGCTGGCCTGGGAATGCCTCGGGGTTCCCCTGGAGGAGCTGGCTCAGGTAGCTGGGGTGAGAGTCGTCTGGGTTACTTTTCTGAGGCTGCTGCCCCTGTGACCTGGACAAAGATAAAGCGGAATACGATATTTTATCACTGTAGAGTAATTTATATTGCACCTAACATTGCAATATTGTTGGGTATAAATGGATTTAAACACCAAAAATCTATAGAACCACTTGGGAGCTGAAAGAGCTGGCTCTGTACAAAGAGTCAGCATTTCCAAGTATGAATGTTTGGTGGTGGTCAGAGGGGTCATGGGCATGTGTTGGCAGACATGCTTCCATCAGCCTGTCCCAGAGCAGCTGTGGCTACAAACAGAATAAGAGAATGAATGAATAATGGATCTATTGTACACACTTTGAATATGAAGTAATAGAAAACCAAATCCATTATTATTATTATTGAAAGGATACTGTTATTTATATTTTCCTTTGGTACTTTTTTCAGCCCAAAATAAAATTAAAGGTGTACATTCCAGTTTTGTCCCCAGTGCATTATAGACCTGGTGGACCAGCAGGGCTCGCTTGCCCCCTCACCAGGCTAAACATCACTATTTATGTATTTATTTTAAAGACATTTATACACATTACAACTAGTGATACTAACCATAATGTTAACTTGAATGTTAATAATGTAATGTCAGAGTCTGACCCAGCTCTGAATATAGATTTAAATATCTGTATAATAAAATGTAAAGCAACCTTTACACTATCTTGTTTTTTTTTTATTATTATTATTATTAAATAAATCATCAATATGACACATCTTTATTCCACTTATCCCATTTTGTGGATTCTGTCACTGACATGTATCAATTTATTTATTTATTTATTCATTCATTCATTCATTCATTCATTCATTTGTTCGTTCATTCGTTCATTCATTCATTATTAAAGGCAAATAAAGTGTATTTCAGAGTTTGCATTTTTGTTAGTGGTTGGTGTAAGTATTGTTCCTAAATGTTGTTCAATAACACATAATAGATAGAATTTAATATTTCTAGTCAACTTTTAATAATTACTCAAGTGGAATACGTGCATCATCGGTGTGTAATATGTGTGTCATCACAACGAGACCGGGAACATTTGCAGAATGACACGAATAATCTTAAAGCAGAATTAAATGTCTACATGGCAGAGTTAAGATTAGAATAAAGCAGTGACTTTATTCGGAATTAAGTTTAATTCTGAATTAGCATTTTCAACTGTAATTAGGTGCTCATATGGTCATCTTAAAGCAAAATGAACCTATATTTTGGAATTAAACAGGAATAAAATCTCCCATATGAACAGGGCTAGTGTATGTCTGTGGATAAAAGGGACACAGACACAAGGAGAACACGGACACATTTAACTGTGACTCCAAACTAACTTATATAATTTACATTTCCTTAAATTTAATTATATATTTGCTGTGTTAGAGACGGTCAATCTAAAAACTCAGTCCTGTTACCGAAATGATCTCACAGACAATGTGCTCCATGTACTCATGCTACTATCATAGATGCTAAGTGTATACATTTACACAATTTCATGCTAAATACTTATTGTTGTTACTCAAATAAAGAGTAACAGCAATGAGTAGGCTGCCCTCTGATGCCTTTTTATATTAATTAAAAGAATACAATGAGTCAATGAATGTAAATAATATAATGAATTGATGACTATTAATTAGTTTACATGATTGCATACATTTTAAATGAAATAGGCTTAGTAAAGTTGCTGTCATCTGAGATGAGTTTTATGAATCATAATAACAGGGTTCATTGAGCACTGCTGAAAAGCAGCAGCGATATCGAACCAAGCGTGATGCCGATCCTCCAGAGAGAAGATGAAAATATTTAGTCAAGGAAAAGAAAAAGAAGAAAGAGAGATTAAAGATGGTATTAAAATGGCATTTGAGTTTTGATAACAACAGAGAAAAAAATGCAATGATAATGAACTTTCAAAAGTTGCAATAAATTAAATAGGCTGCGATTGACCAGTAATCCTTTTGAATGAGTAATGTACATATTACTAAATTCTATATTGACATGGCATGAAAAATTAAGTTGAATTTTGAAGAGTTACAATGAGCAAATTTCACTCTTCTGGCAGAATGACCCTTATATAGTACAGATAGACCCCTCTTCTAACACACCTGATTCAAATGATCAGCCTGTCATCCACCTGACAATAACTGTCAGGTGTTATGGAAGAGGGAAACATCTAAAATAGTGGTTCTGAAATCTAGTCCTCAAGTACCACTATCCTGCATGTTTTAGATGTTTCCGTCTACCATCCTTCCTGGAAGACATCCCATCATTATCAGACTTCTGTAGAGTTTGATGATGAGCTGATCATTAATTGAACCAGGTGTGTTGGAAGAGGGAAACACTGAAAACACACCCACTGGTTAAACAGTAATAAGACTCAACAGTACTGCTGACTACCATGAGAAGGCGCTGTAACATGAGTATAGTTTGTGTAGTTAAGTAATAATCTGTTTGTGGAAAACAGGCTCAGACACATGGTCATTATATCCTCTTGTGCTCGTGTGCCATGACAGCATTTACAGTAACTCCATGGAATACTGTTTTTAATAGGTTATTGATAATTGTAAGATATGATGTGAAAAAAAACCCCACTACAGTATATTATATACTGTATGTGGATTTATTCTGCCTGGGTAAGAGTCACCCACTTCAAATCCTTTTTACTTCAGCTTCATTGTCATTTCAACATTAAGTTAAGACGCCCCTTATGTCTAATATCTTACGACGTGTCTCTTGATCATAAATAATTTAATAGCGTTACGTCACTGCTGTGTGAGCTTTAATTATCCTGTAAACAAGCTTGTCACTGACACTAAATTAGTGGTTGCCAAAGGGATTGCAGGGTCAATCCAGGGCATGTGAGGCCACTGAACTGACACTTAACAAAAAGCCAGTGAGCACATTTTCACAACCATTACATTACAACAAATCAATCCAGGTTCAAAATAAAGAGGAGATAAAAAATGTAACAATAAGTTAATATGGTTGATAACGCTTTCGATTTTTCATTCCTCTTTTATTTATTAGTTTTATTTTCCCTCATTTTCTCAGTGGTTGTGTGTACTTGTCCATGTTTGGGTAGAGTTTTGTGTCGTGTCCTGAGTTAATATTGTAAAAAAAAAAAATCAAAAATCTTCTTCCTGTAAAGTGAATGATTTCTTTAAACTCTGTTAATAAAAATACTTTTTAAAAAAGCCAATACGGACTAACCACCTTATAAGTATAAAATAAATATGATACAAAGGACAAAGACAGACAAATCTGAGAGCTCATGTTTCATCATTTTAACTGAATGTACAGGTGCCTACAGGGCCGGCTCTAGCCATGTTGGTGCCCTGTGTAGTTCTTCCTCAAATAAACAATCCGCACTAACAAAGAAATCATAAATAAAGCCATTCCTCCAGTACAGGTTCTGTGAATTGTTTCATAAAAGGAATTTAAAAAGTGCCATTTTCACCTTCACCCTCTCTCCTCCTCTCAGCATCTATTAGAACCATATTTCACTGTCATTAACTCCACCGCAGACTAATGTAAATAGATTTTTGAGAGAAGAGCTTGCAAAAGAACTAGTGTAAACCATTTCTCTTCTTAGAATAAATCACACAACTTCTTTCCAATCCTTAATTGTCTGTAGAAGTTGTAGCAACTACTTCCATTATGTTCTTTTTGGGAAACGTGATGGGATGTCGTGAAGCACTGGGCTGTGCAATAAATGTTTGATGAGGCTAGATAAAGTTGAAACAACAATTTAATAAGTTGTAAAGAGGACTAACAAAGAAAAAGGGGAAAAAAGTTTTTATATATGTATATATATTTGTGTGTATGTATATATATATATATATATATATATATACATATATCACATATATAAAAACTCTCCAGTGTCGTCTAAGCTTGGAGGAGAACCTCACAGAACTCTTAGTTGGATTTAATAAAGATTCAATAGTAGCATTTTGAGAACAATCCAGTCTGCACATAATGTTTTCATTATTGAAAACATTAAATTAAATGTTTTAATTATCATTTATGGTGTTTTCATTGACAACAAATGCCAAATCAGATAATACTGAAGGGAAATGTCTCAGAAATCTCAGGTTTTTCTTTGAGCTACAGTGAGTTTGTGCGTTGTTTCAAATTCATGAGTGGCCAGTGTGAGCTGACATGTGGGTTAACACAACGCCACAGTGTTAATGAGATTGACCTGGTCAGAGTGGGTCATAGTTTTATTCAAACATTAACTTATCAATACTTAATGTTACAGAAATCCAGAGTGGTAGTAAAATGTAAAATGGAACATGAGCTCCATTTGTAATGAAACTATCAGACCTGCACTTTAACTACACACATAAAGTGTCTGTGTGAGCAAAACAGTTTGGAGCATGTGAAGACAGGTGAGGAGGTTATTGTCCACTAAAGAGATTAACCCCTGATCTCAGACAGTATGTCACCCAAATGGCCACAATGACTATAACAGCACCTATGGGTGTAGCATCAGATGTGATCCTTTTTCAAATGTACAATTTAGAATTTAAGATTCCTTACTTCATTTCTGCTAAACGTTGGAGCCAAAAATAGTAATATCCTCTGGACAATATTATGAAATGGAATTTTACTGGAGCAAGTATTCAGAGAATGCCTAATATCACCCCTATTTTGTGTCAATCTCAAGTTTCTATGACAACCCGTTCTTGAATTAGAGCCACTAATGTGATTTTGACCTTTCTGTTAAATGCAACCTTGACCTTTGACCTTTTGTAATATTAATAATTTCATTATATGTATGTATGTATATATATATATATATATATTCAGTGTGTGTAATATTATGATAATTTATCCAGTATTGATTAAGTTATAGTGTGATATGTCTATGCTTGACACACACAGTGTTACACAAGTTAATTTTGCGACAAGTCACCTTTGACCTCCAGGAATCTCAAAAACTATTTGCCGTAGGTGGTAACACTAATCATGAGAATTGTATAAATCTTCATTCTGCATTGTTTGGTGCCAATTTTAAAGTTCTGAGACTCTCCGTTCTTGAGTTATAATCAATAATCTGATTTTGACCTCTTAGTTAATTGTGACCTTGAACTTTGACCTTTACTCAAGTGGATCATTGCATCTGATGTGCATTAGGTATATGTATATATGCCCATGTAATTTCATGGTGATATCTCAAGTATTATTATTATAGCATGATATGTCTCTGCAGACACAGACAGACACACAATGACTACAATAATGTCTCCCAACCAATGTTGGGTGACAATAATTAGTTACAGAACATTGAAATGGTAAATGGACTGCACTCATATAACGCTTTACATATTCGCCTCACATTCACCAACACACTAGTAGGCAGCTGCTGCCGGACCTACTGGGAATAATTTAGGGTTCAGTGTCTTGTCCGAGGACACTCCGATATGTGGACAGCCAGAACTAGGACACGAACCACTGCCCCTTCAGTCATCGGACGACCTGATCTACCAATTTGAGCCACAGCTGCCCTTAAATATTAAAAGAGTCATTCCATGGTTATTTCATTAATATTACTGTGTTCTCCATTGTTATTGAATACATTGTGCGTTTGTTCTATTTAAAAAAAACATCCAGATTGTTTTTTTTTCAGCTGTTTTTGGAGGGTAGAAATATGACTGGAGGTTGAACAACAGAGTTTAGTGGTACTTCCTCATACATGTCCTTGACGCGGTAATGAGACATCTCTGATTGGCTCAGAATGTGTGAAGGACTCGCCCCCCCCCCCCTTTTGCTATGTGTATGTTTACCATCCCAAAGTAGCATCCAGATAGGTTTCGTGCCATCACTTGTTTTGAAAACATGCAGGGAAAAAAACATGAGGCTTTATTTCCACAGAGAGCACATGAACCACTTTGATCCGCCATTTTTTTCAAGTGTGTGCAGTAGCTATTGTGGCGCTGTCTTCTCTTGTAGATGCTAATGCTAATGCTACTTCAGATTCACTGCAAAGGGGGACGGGCTTAACCCCATGTGACTGACGCCAATGTCCTTGTAACATGTAGTGGACAGGCTTTTTGTTTCTCTGTTGTTTTCTATAAATGGTAAATACAGCCAATAGAGGTGACACATGACACAGCAAACACAGCACGTGTTGGTAACTCGGGGTGACCCTTCAGATTCCAAAAGGAGTGTGGAAAAGTGGTTTTCAGTGGAATGACACCTTTAAATTGTCACCCTTAAAGTCTGGGAAAGGTTTTTTTATATGGTTTGTTGTATTATTTTTTATGACTTAACGTGACTAATAAAGACAAATTTATGCTCTACATTAAAGACGCATCCTCTGTATTCATTCCGTAACATAAATCTGTCTTTTTCCAGGTGTTTGCGGATGCGTACTGTACACACAAGGAGAATATGGTGCAGTTCCACTAGGAATCATGGCTGCAGTGTTAAGATTTGAAGAGGATCATTTTCATAAACAGTGGATCTTTTCAACAACATTGGTTTATTATTGTTGTTCTTGTCACTAGCAAGGGCGTAATAATGATGTTGACATTGGTGGGAAAATAATTTGACAACTTTATCGCGAGAGACAGCAAAAATGAATAAATGAACTAGAAAAGCACTGTGAGAGTGCAGACGTCCACCAAGGAATTTATTTTTATTCATTTATTTTAATCTTATTTTTATGTATTCATTTTTTATTTAATTATTTAATTGTGTTTTATTTTATTATTTCTACAAGAAGGACGACACTGAAATGTACATTCTGTGTCAACCACTAATCTGTTTGATCCTTTGTGTCGGCGCTGCACCACCGTTATATCTTTTCATATTGCAGGGTTAGAAAATTGCAATGTCACTTTTTTCTAATATTATGCAACCCTAACATGTAGGCTGCAAGATTGCATCATGACCTTTGACCTTGTACGGTCAAACACATAGTCTCACGTTTTGAGAGTGAGATGTCCATTAAGAAGTAAAACATTTGTGAAGGGTGGAGTTTGTTGTGCCTGGTATATATATATATATATATATATATATATATATATATATATATATATATATTCTTTTTTCCCATGATGGCTATCTCACTTCAGAGGTAAAATGGTCCATTTTCAGTCTTGCTTTTATTAAACACATTTCTCAGAGTCTGCGTATATTATTGATACTAACTTAAAGAGGTCCAGTATTTTATGAGCAGTGGTCAGAAGGCAGATAAAGATGAAGAACAGCCCAATGAGACAACAAGCAGCAGCTGAACTCCATTAACCCTCCTCTATGTATATAATCACCCACAGTCTGTGTCAGCCAGTGGAGTCATGAACAAGCTGTACTGCATTTGTTGGAAGGTTGGTGGATGGTTGAAGCTCCTGAAATAGACAAATGTTGGCATATATCCATGTCACTTTGTAGGTGTATTACTGTTGAAACATCACCCCTGATGACAAAGGAAGAGGGAATGATTTGATAGTCTTTGTGTACAGCAATTTTTGAAATAATCTGAGGGAAAACAAAGCTCTTCAGTAAATGTGTGTAAACACAGAGAGAATAGTTTAAATTGGATGATATTTGATGTCAAGTGATAACTGAATTTGATTTTCTTGATTCTTGAACATTGTCAACTCTGTGTTGTCAGTGTGTCCATCAATACATACGTTTCATTAGTTTGTCTTTACAGTTTAAATCAGAGGTCTCAAACATGTAGTCTGGGGGACAAATATACTTTATTGAAGTAATAGGAATATTTCTATTGTTTTGCAAAAAACTGTAATAGAAATGCAGCCAGTGACTACAAACAGGGCTTTTATTCTCATTTACAGTAGGTGATGTGCAGTGGTAAGTTGTATTGTCAACAACCATGTTTAAGCAGAACCAGTCATTAGCTGCGTTTCCATTACAGTTTTTTGCCAAACAATAGTGATATTCCTAAAATTTTGACAAAGTATATTTGTGCTTTGAACGTGTTTCCATTGATGGTTGTGCCATTTTCACTTTGAGAGAAGTGATCATGTGACCATGTACATTATGTCCTGTGCCGTATAATTGATGAAAGTGGTTCCATTGTGTTTTTGCTATATATATTTATATATATATATTAGAATATCAAAACATCTTTAAAAACCACCTCATTAAAGTGCACAAACATGTTTCTGATATCTGAGTGTTTTTTTTTTTTTGTTTTGTTTTTTTAATTCAGGTGTTTCCATTACCAGTTTTATTTACACTTTCTGAATTTCCAAGGGTAATGGAAACGCAGCTATATCTCCTTAACTGAGAAGCCCAGTATACACAACAAACCTCATTGCTCTCCTTTGGCTTTTCACCATTCTTTATTCTCACTATTATGAAAGATGCAAAATATCTCCTGCATGGAACACAGTGTTTTACTTTTTCCAAAAACTCTTTTTTTTTTTTTTTTTTAACTTTGCTATATAAATTTTTTGCAGTATAACATAAAGCCAACATAATAACAATGCTTGAAATTGAATCAATACAGCTGTCTTTGTTTTCTTCCCACTTACAGGTATTGCTTGTGTATTTGACTGCAAGATCTATCAAAACACTTCTGAGTAGCTCTGTGGCTGAACACATTGTCTGGAGACAGTGATGGAGTTCTACAATTACTGCTGCTTTGCTGCTGGTGTGTTGTAACTTCCCTATTATCACCATTCTGTTCCTGCTCACAGCTGACTGTTCTTGACCCTGCAGGTGACACTAAGCCACTGGCTAAAAGGATTGGTGTGTCTCCCCATGTCAAAACTTGAAATCCACCAGTTTGACAATCTCCATTCATAAACTTCCATCCATAATTGATTGTTATAATTAAAAATAGTTATCAATGTAATTCCATAGTTGTTGTTCTTTCAGTTCACAAGTGTCACTTTTATTTTGAATGGTGTTACGCAGGTGTTGAATCCCTGTAGAGCACAGCATGTGTCACTAAGTGGATGGATACTTAAATGGATTAACCTCTCCAGCCATGTTAGACTGACCAGCACAGAGATTGACCAAACAGCTGAAGAGAGTTCGACTGGTTAAACTTTGAATCAGACTGGTACATGGTTTATATGGGTCATTTTGTTGAAGTGTGTCTAAGTATGACCATACAGAGAAAAAGCATTTAAGTATGCAAATCGTACTTTATTATATCGTTATATTATCTATACGTATTCATAATAAAGATAGCACCAAGCTTAACATTTAGAAAATCAGCCATGAATGGGTAGCCTGCAAATTGTGAGTGAAAAATAAAAAAACATTTAGAAAAAGTGGAATCTTGGACCTACTTTACTCAAAATGTAACCACATCTATTCTGCATCACTATCAACCTAATTTAGTATGGATCTATTCAATAGTTTTGTTGCAACACATATTTAAAATTTTAAGTAAATTGAAAAAAAAAAAAAAAGATTTGGAAAATCCATAAAAATTTAAACTTTGACCTACTTTTCCCAAAATGTAATGAGATCATTTCTGGGTCACTGTTAATATTTAAACCCAGTTTGGTATTCTTCACACAATAATTTTGCACCTACAGTGTTAACAATCAAGGAAACAAACAAGTGGTGCCTGGCACAACAAACATGATTTTCCCTATCACTTATTATTGTGAAAACACATTTGTGACCTTGACCTTTGACCTACATTCACCAAAATTCAATGGGATATATTCTGGCCCACCTTGCACATTTTCTCAAAATTTCATGACTGACAGACAAACAAACTGACTCAAACACAATACCCCTGCGAGGGAAAATCAAGGAGAACCCCCTCCCACTGTCAGACACTTGCTGCACTGTGATTGGTCAGTCAAGATTCCAGGGTGGGGAATACTCATGTGTAAAAGTACATGCTTCTTTACACATGAGTATTCGCTGCCCTAGTATGTTGATCAACCAATCATAGTGCAGCAAGTGTCTGAGAGTGGGAGGGGGTTCTGCGTCTGTCGATGGCAGGAAGATCAAAAGTCAGTTCATTAAATCAAACTTTCCAGCACTTTTGTTTTTTCAGAGATTGAAAGAAATATTTAGAATTTAAAATTACACTTTTTAAAAAAAAAAAAGAGCCAAAGAGCAAGTTTTCCAAACGGATCTTGGCAACAAACGAGTCATAAAGATCCAGATACCCCAAAAGAGCTAAAAATCCCATCTCTGCAGGCTAATAATAAAAATACCCTGAGATGCTGACTTAAAATGCAACCAAATTTTCTCTGTTATGTCAAGACCATCTCCACTCTGCCCATTCCATTATGTACTGGGACCCATTGGGTAACCAAACAGACGTAGCTGTCCACGGGAAGTGACAGAAAGGAACCATATACATACTGTATACATTCGTCCCTCGCTATAACACTGTTCGCCTTTCATGGTCTTGCAGATTTTTTAGTGCAATTTTGCATGTTTTTTTCTCTTCTACAGCATATGTATATGCATTGTGTTCTGCGTCCTGATTGGTCCTAGTGGACCGATACCCCGGTTCCCAGTGACACTAAAAGGTGACATATAAACTCTGCATTAGTCAGACAGTTGTTTCTGTGACCCACCACTTTATAAAATACAAATGCTGAAGTTGACAGTAAATATATCACTACATCAATCCACACAATTACAGCCTAAAACTACACCATGTTTGTTCTTTAATGGCCGACATAAAAATTCAAACAGGACAACATGAAACAAGCAAGTTCATCAACAATTCCTGTGCAGATGACATAGAAGTAATGCACCCACTGTAAAGTCACTTCTATTCTGTAATGGAAACGCTACTTTGTGGATTTCACTTTTTGCTGGTTATTTTTAGAATGTAGCCCCCATGATGAGGGAGGGGCCACTGTATACACTTTGATGACCCATAGTCTTGGTGCAAAATCCTACCATGACAATGCTGATAATTCAAGCCACTAAGATCAACTGTTGATGAGTCTCATTGAGGATTAGGCCAAATGCTCTATAGAATGCATGTGAACCCTTACTGGCATTAGTGGATGAACCTGCCTGTTACATTGGCTCCAAAATCCAATGAGAGAGCCTTGCTTTAGTGACGGCTTGTCCCAGCCACTGAGACTTGTAACGTACATACAGTCAGTTCATCTGAGGGACCTTGTTAACTGAACCTTTTAAAGCCAGAACAAAACACAGCAGTGTCTGTCACCCAGTGTCACTGTCTTATGAAACAACAGGTAGAAACACTCTCATCTCTCTTTCCTGATACAACAACCAACAAAAAACACAGATTTTAGATAAGACATTTCAGATCAAGGGCTTCAAGGGGCTCGAAGGGGTTTCATTGCAAGGCTCTCACAGTAGGACTACAAAATCCCTCAGTGGGATGGAGGCCTCCTCAGGGAGGGTGTAGCCCAATGAGCACCTTGGGACCATGGCAGCCACCATTCCCCTGAAAGATGACAGTGACTTATCCTCCTTCAACATGTAGTTAGCCTGATAGCATAATGGCCTCATTCATATTTTTGGCAACATTGTGATATGGACATAAGATGAAGCAGTAGTGTTAGGACAATTCTGTTTTGTATATCACAATTTAGGCAAAAAAATATATGGGAAAAAAAAAACCTGACTCCATATGCTGACTCCCTGATGAAGGCTATGATGCCGAAACACGGTGGGGTTTATATGCTTTTATAGGTTTTTGTAACCAAGCCAATTTAATAAAGGCTTTTTATTAAATTTAATTTTTTGTCTTGCTATTTTCCCATCCAGTAGAGCACCTCTAATTATTATTGCTTATTTTGAGTCCAGGTAGGGCTCCTTAAGCAAACGTTTTAATGACTCCATATGAATATGATTTAGGCCAAGAAGGAGCTGGGTGACATTATGGGATGTACAGCAGAGGGAAACCACCTGTTGCAGGGCTGAGAATATATATATATATATATATATATATATATATATATATATATATTTTTTTTTTTTTTTTTTTTTTTTTTTTTTTTTTTTGACATATTTCAAGGAAAGCTGAACATTGTGAGGAAAGATCAGCCAACCCCAATGCTAGCTAGTTTGTTGAGTGGACATTCTTTGCCACAAGAGAATGAAAACTTATTGGAATTCAACTGAACAGAGGAGACTCTCAGTGTTTTACTCCATAGACATAAAAAATGAAAGACACAGACTACTTCTATGACAGTCAGGGAAGGTTTCCTGCTCAAAGAAAGGAGGTACGATTTTGTTTATAAATAATGAGCATTTCCGGTGAGTAGGGTATGAGGATTTTCATTAAAATGTTATATGTTTTTGTCCTTTTATTTGATAAATATTGATTGTGAATTGCTCCAGATAATGTACATGACACATTGATTTCCCTGAAGGAGCTTTCCCAAGGGATCAATAAAGTACTATCTAATCTAATCTAATTTGATTGTAGTGAAGTTTGAAGTTGTCTTACCTAGATTTCTTGCTTCAGCAATAATGTTATTAAACCTCCTAATACCAAATGTCTCTCTCTGTGTAATACCATGCCATGCTGTTTAATGTTTTCTGTATGGTATTGATATCTATAATTGTGATGTCATAGCATGATATTATAAAGTGGACTAAGTCTAGTGAATCCCCACTGAAGCCCTGGGTACCAGATGCATGGTCCATCACAGACAACACAGACAACATCTGTGTCCATCCCATATGTGACCCACCACCACGAAACCAGGCATATGTGTCTGGAAATCAAAACTGAGTTATCTGTGTAGCTTGGTAGAGTGGAAACTAAGGTTTAAGATGGTGAAAAAATTATGTTTCTATCATAAGTAGAACCAAAGTTATGGTAATTTTAATATCCACATTTGGACACATTTTGCAATTTGCATATTTTTAGATATTGTCCATTAAAGTTTTGGACTGTTTTGGGGTAGGAAGTCTTTAGCAACGCATAATAATTCATATCCGATTGACAAAAATTATTCACAGATGTTAAAGGACACTCTGATGGACATGTCACAGAAGTTTTATATATTATAATAATAGGACAGAATTGCAACGTATTATAATCATTTGGCTTACACCATTGGACAGAACATTCAATATAAGCTTTTACCTCGTACCGAACACTTGGATGTTTACTCACGGAACGGAGATCGGTTTGTTCGGCGAAAAGAGGTGGAAGTCGTCTTTGTCTTTGCTCAGCAATCCCTGAACTTTTGTCGCCGCTTAAATAATTGACTTAATAAACACCTTTATTGATTGGATTTCAATGTAATGACCACAGGAACTGAACATAGAGGTGTTAAGGTACCGTTTTTTGATAAAATGTAAACACAAATAAGAAATCACCTTCCAGCCTAAATTTGGCTGTAGCTCTGAACGGCTCAGCGCGACTTATGCCTGGTTTCGTGGTGGCGGGTCACATATACTAATATTTGTCCCCTGAGATAAGATCTGACAAATGCACAATACTGTCAACATCCTCCTAGGTAGGGGCCTCACACTTCCATTTTATTGTGGAGTGAATTTGCAGCGTTTTTCTCTTGCAGTTGTTTTGGGGGTTTGTACGTTTTTGCTTTTGCTTGGTTTCTATTGTTTTTTGAATTTTTCTCTTGCAGTGCACTTGTGTTGTATTTGTTTTATGTGATTGTGTTTTCAGTTGTGCATCTTCCTTGTGTTTGCAGCGTTTTGTCAATGCGGTGCGTTTGCCTCTGTCATTCACCATAAATTTCCTGCATTTTAATCACTCAGGCGTCCAGTTTGATGCTGCACTGGATGCTGCATAAGGCATTGAAATGATAGGTGAACTGGAGTACTCTGTGACAGTACTCCAGCCACTGTTTCTGTACCACTCGCTACTGAATGATCTCTTTTCTTTTCCTGTGAAAAGGCTTTTAGGATAGGTTTTAAGGGTCACATGGGTTGGTTTATCAGTACCAAGATCCTCCGAGCCCGCACTGGAGTCAGTCCCTCCTCTGTCAGATGATGACACAACAGTCTGGATCGGTGATGTTCCTTAATGATTGTCAGACTTATCTTGAGTTTTGTCCTCCTCAGGTTGACTGAGGAATCGCTGTGTGTCCATCTGATTTTCCTTCGTATTGTTGACTTTGAAATTTGTTTTACTTTGCTGCTTGTAGTAGTAACTGCAAAGGAATGTTCACACTCATATCTGTTGACAGAAGCTAAAATGCTACATCACTTCTGTTTAAACAAAATATATATTTTTATACTTTTCATTACAATAGTTTATATTATTCATTATGAAACAACCAATCAGATTAGGACAAATAGTTTTTTAACACATTGTAAATTAAGGATTTTTTTTTTTACATTTGTATGCCCTTTAAAAAAGAAGAAAAGTGTTAAATTGTAGTAGCCTAGGATTTATTTATTTACTCATCATTCTTTTCAAAAATAAAGTGTTAATCTGTTGGCCCCAGCCTATGACAGCATGGTCAGGCACACAATAGGACAGGTCCACATCACTCAATGGGCGGGCCTGGCCCCCTAAAGCTCACCCATCCGCCGGGCCTGCATTTTATACTGCAGATATTGTATGGTCCCTCTTGTGATCCATGCTATTTTATTGGTTGTTTTCTTAAATTGTACAGCACTTTATATCTTTGTTGAAGATTTCAAAAATATGAATATGTCCAGATAAATACCCCACTCCCATCATTTCCTATGGTAACCACAAACAAACACAAAGTGCCTCATTAATGTCTTTGTTGTCATAGTGTTCTGGTGTTTATAGTAAAGGGAATATTTTAGAACTCAGATCTACAGAACTATATTTGGTCAGAATTTAACCTCTGAATACTTTCCACTATACAATGGAAGAAAAGGAAGAAAACGTCTATAGTGTGCTATTGTAAAAACATGGCAGTGCAACTAGAAGAAGCTTTTAAACAACTTGTTCCATACAGTAGATGGGGACTTGAGTCAAGTCAGACTGAAGTTGGTAGATTGTGGACTTGGTGACTTGCTTGATTAACAGTGGGGGGAAAAAAGAAACACAATTTATACTTATACGAAATGATTTGATAAGTCATTGCTGTCTTGGTTAATGTGTGAATTATCCCTTTTTTTAATCAGATGTTTCCCGTGTCATGTGGGCAAATATGGCAACATTTATTCTAATCAAGTGAAGCTCCCATCACTGACTATGACTGCAGAGGTAGTCAAGTGGCTGGAGCTTGACGATGCTACTACAGCTGTTCCCAAAATGATAAAAATTGGTTTCATAGATTGTTTTAATGAAAACCAAAAAAATATTTTCCATGTACAAGGTCTGCAGTGCCAGACTCTCACACACCTCCATCACCACATTTAATTTTGTTTGACATTTCAGACTACGCTAGGAAAAAAAAAGTAATGTCACTAGGTCTACCACTTTATATAACCTGGTGTTACCTAACACCCCATAAGTCAAAAGTGCCAAGAGCTTAATGTTGACATTAAACATTTTATATTTATCCATCTTATCAAAAACAAACAATTTGACTAAATTACAGTGTTTGAAATGTACACATTCAGTTGGCAGCTGCATAGTCTGCATTCCAGTTCAGGTCTATTTATTTTGAATATGCCATCAAAACAATCCCACTCTGTCCTCATGAGTGAAAACAAGACAAAAACAACAAACAAAACAAACATGTACATGAGTGTAGTTTGTTAGCTGCCAGTGTCTGCAGGCCCAAGGCTATCAAACAAAGGGCTTATGTATATTTAACTTCAGGATTCAGAAATAATTTATCATCAGTATTATTATGAAGAAGGTTTGTGAGGAGGCGGAGTGAGATTATCGTACCAAACAATCTATCATTAATTATTTCTATATCTCTCCATCACATGTACACACACTCCCCTCTTACATGCTCATGAGACAGGTTAAAGTGCCTTATTTTTTGTAAATGTTCTTCATAGGTCATTAAGAAGTTCTGATGTTATGGCAGTAAATAAATAAATACATATAAATATATATACAGGGTGTGATTGATCAAAAACCAGAGGGGGCTGTGTAGCTTGTGTAGGATGTTATGACCCTCACAAGCTGGCCTGGCACCCGCTGGGTGCATTTCCTCTGTGGCAGGATGCCGTGACCCGCTCTGGGTCGGCCATGAAGAGTCTCACGCCTCTGGCAGCGGCGAGCTTTACAGCGTCGTCCACCTGGACTTCGCCACTTCCCAGAGCTGTGGACTCACTGCTCCTTCTCTTCACCGGACGTGAAGGGAAGGGACGAGACCCCTTTTTCTTTTACAACTGTGTTGCCAAGGCAGGTACTTGCCCACCAACTACAGGCACCAGGGGTCAGCTGCGATGTCGCAACCCAACCAACCCATCTTGAAAATCAGGAGTCTAACGCACACGTGAGTCAGAGGGTCTCCCAGAAACCTGACGACACAATTAAAGTAGTGAGATATATATATATATATATGTATTTAGTAAATAAGGGAAAGTACAAGTTTATTAATATTCAATATTACATTTCAAATGGTTATTAAAATGTACATATTTTGTTAAAAATATATGTATTTACAATAAGCTTTATTTAAAACAAGTAATACACTTTTTTGTTTGGTGGTTTTGTCTGATCGATTGATATGGTCTTAAAGGAAGTTGTTGTGTGCATGTGTGTCATTGATGCTTGGACCATTATTGCAGTGGCTGTTGAATAAACTATGGATGAGTGAGAACACGTAGCTATTTTGTGGTCTTTTCAAAACCCCACACAACGCAACCATCTACCTCAAAAGTCCAGGCGGAGAACGCAACACTCACACACACTTAATCATGACACAAATACAATGTTATATTTAATTTTTAAGTTTTAATATTTCTCATAAAAGAATGAGGCCTCTTTGAAGGAGTAATGGACATAGAAACCTTCTTCAAGTTCATTTTTCGATGCAATGTTTTTTGCAACTTATTAAAAATATTTATTGCAAATAAACGTCCAATATTTCAGATGGATGTTTTCCAGTTCATTATATTTCTATGACTTCACTTGCTTGACCTGAGCTATGATTTGACTCGACTCCAACAAAGATGACTCAGGACTTGCTTGCACATCTGTGACTTCCTCCCACCTCTGGCTTATTCAGAAGTAAAATGAAAAACAAACAAACAAAAAAACATGCATTTTGATTTCATAATTATTACTAGAAAAGTACTCTGAGCATGCAGACCTACCCCTCTGAAGGAAGAGAGGTCTGCCAAGGAGGCTATGTTTTTGCCATAGTTTGTTTGTTCTGTGTTGGGAGTGTCACAAGGAACAAATGATTAGATTTTGGTAATGATCCAGAAGAGATCCTGGATTCTGGATCACTTTGAAATTTTACATTGCCGTAAATGGACAATAAATTTCAAAGTGATCCAGAATCCAGGATCTCTTCTGGATCATCACCAAAATCTAATCATTTGTTCCTTGTGACACCCACAACACATCATGAAATTTTCATCAGCCTTTGGTAGAATCGGTTTATTTGTGAGTGTGGACACATGTTATAGAGTGCAGGAGTCATTATGTGTTCACTAATATTTGTATTAGTATCTATTGCACCATGTGCGTTTATACGCACCATATGCTCCTGATGTTTCATCATATGTGTGTGTTTGGAAAACCAACACCAAAGTGGCAGATATGAGAAATAAATAGGATTTTTATTTGATTCCTCCCCAAATATTCGTTTAAGTAAAGGGAGTAATATCAGTGAGACAGTCGCTCCTCAGCAATTCACCCTGGAAAAAAGAAAAGAAAAACAGATGAAAAGCTGGGGGGAAAAAAAGCTCTGGGTAATCATTTTGCACTCTCCAACTGCAATTCAGCTCTGTGTGTGTGTGTGTGTGTGTGTGTGTGTGAGAGAGAGAGAGAGAGAGAGAGAGAAAGAGAGAGAGAGAGAGAGAGAGTGCGGAAGATGCTATTGTGACATTGTCTGCTTTGAGCATCTGTGTGGGAATGTGTTTACCAGAAAGCAGGTACACTGAATCGTGTGTATGGGTGTGTGTGTGTGTGTGTGTTGCACAGCAAAGCATAAATTCAATGGAGTTTATTGTTCAGGGAGGTTTTCATGAAGATACTACCTGAGATATATATCTAATGTTTTTATTTCTCCATAATAATAGCAGGGAAAAAAGCCTATAAATAAATACAGAGCCACTTTGCAATTTTAATATCATTAATCAGTTTGAGTTAAGTGGTTATTCTTTGAAATGCAAGTCATATCAGAGAGACTTCTGAAGTGGTCACTGCTTTTAATGAGGTTATCAAGTATTAACCAAATGATTGTGTGGTCATACTCTGAGGATTTACTTTGGAGGAAGAAAACGATGACGCACTGACGCCTCCAGAGGACATCAGGATGTTATTAAAATGCAAGACCTCCAGAATGGCCTTGCCATAACCAGCAATCAGGCCTTATTTACTGAAGGAAAATGAAAAACCTGTTTGTGTGAGGCCAAAACATTAGCGTGTTTGGACCTAGAGGCACAAACATGCTCAGTTCAACTTTTAGTTTGGAATGTCAGATTATACAACCACCACTAAATGCACCATTAAGCTGTTGATAGTGTCTCATTTTGTGAAACGGTGTGTCAAAGCTGTTAGTATAAATGAGTCCAGCACCCTCAGGGGTAGGATGGTTTACAAGGAGCCTGGACATTTACACTGGCTCCTTATGACAGTATATAATCATATCTGCAGCACTGTTAATAAATGGGTACTTGTTAGCCAATCATCTTTGGATTTGACTTGAAGATTTGAGTTTACTCCAGTGTCAAATTACAAACCAATTTAGCTGACATCTGCAGGTCTTTTATGGCCACTGTCTGTAACTTCAACAGCCTGACCATAGTATATACACACACTTCACAGCATCACAACATTAAACAGAATGTTTATGTCGGGAATCCTTGAGGCATTAACAAAAAAACAACAACAACCCAATAACATACAAAAAGCAATAATATAAACAAATAAAAACCCATAATAGTATGGTCGGTACTAGATCATAGACGGAATCGGGACGGAAGTAACATAATCCAATATGGTGGCTACCGAGACAGAACCCGCTGATCAACATGATCAACTAGCAATCATTTTCACTCTTTGATCAAAATCCGAAGCCTACGAGGCTTTTGATGTCGACAAGGGTCAAACAATGAGTTCCTGGCGGTGTTGTCTCATAGAAAAACTATTTGGTAAGAGAGTACTTGCGCTAAACCTGCACAAAATGATTTTGACAGATGAGCATGCGGATGGATTTAAATGTAATTCAAATTTATAAATGATAACCCCACCTGCATCCATGGTCTGTGTCAGGTTGTCTATGATGTTTTTCTTCATAAATACTTGCTTATTAAATCTAACAAAAAATTAGTCGGCTCATTTTCTTTGTCTTAATCCTTACTTTAGCATTTATTTAATAAAACAATAAAAGGCTATAGTCTTTTTAACGTAGGCCTATGTCATATGTAGAGTGAACATCGACATCCAGTAAATGAAGCTAAATAGATAGAAAATCAAAATTTAAAAAAATGAACAGAGATTGAGAAGAACAGAAATTTTATGTCTATGGGGGGAAAATTTGGGGGGACTTGGGAAGATTTAATTGCAGAACTAGAATCTAATATTCCTAGTTATTATATATTTTTGTTGGTGTATAACACATCACATATATATCACTGAACAAAGCAAACACTGATGCTAATGAGGCAGTTCTGTAATTCTTTGAAAAGATAAGAGACATAAGAGAATGTAGGTAGTAGTGGTGATGGGGTGGGGTATTCATTTGGTAACTACATGGCTAGATGCCACTGAAATTTTATTCCAAACCTTTAATCCATTCTATAAAAGTACATAATAGGATATAAATCATGTAGCCAAGGTAGACAGTAGTCCATATATTATACTGTACAACATTTTTCTAGAAAACTCAATCTTCATCAGTCAACATCAGAATCAAGAAGAATGAAAATAATTATATTTTTAATGTTTATTGATCGTATTTCCTCAATGCTTTCGTGTTCCATTTGTCAACAAAATCCAACTATAAATGTATAAAAAGTTTAATAGTAACTGACACTGTTTGAAAAGTACAAAAAAAAGTATAAAGTAATAATAATAACAATAATGGAGTGAGCAAATATTACAAAATCTGATATTTGTCTAGGACCGGGCTGGATCAAATTAATGAATAACTGTCAAACTGACTGATAGCAGGGATCCAAAAAATGAATAATATAAAATGAAAGTCAGGAAAAACTGTGAGGCACTCTGAATATACAAATAAACATCCTGTGTTATCTTAGGAAGAAGACAATGTGTTTTGATTCCAAACAATTTAAGAAGTATGAAACTATGTGCTTTGTTTAAAACACAGGTGTCAAACATAAGGCCCAGGGACTAAATACGGCCCATCAACAGTTTAAATATGGCCCGTGGGATAAAGGGCATAATAACCTATTAAATTACTTATATTTTCCTCTGGGTTTTTTTTTTATCAATAAATGATGACAACTTCAATTTTTTGTCATTGTTTCACTGGAAAAAATAATATTAAATTATGAAGATATTTACATTTACAAACTATCCTGTAAAAATAAAATGTGAATAACCTCAACAAATGTGAACAACCTGAAATTTCTCAATAAAATTAGACACAATTTGAACCATTTTCTGCTTTTGTTACTAAGAGTTTAGTATCTTAGTGTAGAATTGATCCATAATAAAACACATGGACTAATGATAAACTGAGGCAGAATATTATTAAAATTGACCTTATTTTCCTCATGAAGTTTAACTTTTTTTTTGTTGCTTTTTTTGCATTTGGAAAATCTATAAATGTATTTATAGGTTATTATATTTTCATTGCACTGGTCCAGTCCACTGGAGATTAAATAAGGCTGAATGTGGCCCCTGAAAAAAATGTGTTTGACACCCCTAGTTTAAAACTTTTAAAACTAAAATGTGACAGAAATGAAGGATGTAATGTAAGATATAAATGTAATGTAGATACATAAGAGGGAAAAATAATTACTAATGAAAACAAAAATGGGCTGCACAATAATAATTACATGCTAATATAATAACATAGAATGATTTACATTTTCCTTATTATTTCATTAGATCTAAGTCAGCAACAATACCCAGGTACCACATACTCTACAAGAAAAGCAGAATTTCTTTGTTTTGTAGACGTGGCATGAACTGGCGGAGTTCAGGATATTTGATATTGATTGAGATTGATATTTGATCGTTCATGACAGCGGGTTTAGGATTAATACTGTCATCTCTGATACCAGATCTTTACATTCTAGAATCAATTAACAAATCCAAAATATTCAAACTTTTAATACTTTGGTCATTTGCAGTAACATATATCAGGAACATAGTGGAAAGTAACCAAACTATTGGAATATTGCCCAAATAATTCATGGGAACTACTTCTTCCAACAGGGTTAGGGTGTAGTACAATAGTTTTTAACGTTGGGGTTGGGACCCAACATGGGGTCACTGGAATTCAAATTGGATTGTCTGAAAGTTCTAGTAGTTGATAAAAAAAAAAAAAAAAAGTTAATAAAAAGTTGAGTTGAAGCAGACAATCACAATCCATAAAAGCCGTCACAAACTTATGTTGAAACTGAAGCACTGTGGTACTGTTTATCTGGCAAATGTTCACTGTGGTCAGTTTCAGATGCTGTAGCTCTTTCATAATTCATAGTTTATGTTGTTGTTTGTTCAGTATTAATTGTTAGCTTTGTACAAACTGGTCTGACTGTACATGTCCTGACCAAGGAAAATAATATTCTCACTTGGTGCAGTAATCTACACCTGACTCCATCTATATTAATATGCATTATATAGACTAAGGCTACGTTTATACACAGATGATTGGAAGAGAAGACACAAAACCAGCGTTTCGTCTTAACCTTTAAGACTTTAAGACATAAACATTGTCATTAAGAAATATCTGTATATACGGGGACGCAAGAATGTGTGCAATTCAATTGGATATGCATGCCAGGCTGCTTTGATAGAACGCTGCCTTGTCAACGTGCATGCGTAAAAGCAATAGTTCTGTATTTCCGACCATGAGAGGATAGTTTTCAAGATTTCCACTTTGGAATGCGTCTTCAGATTTTTCCACTTTATCCTAACTAAGGTCATGGGGGTTTGTTGCAGCTTTGAAAATCTTAATTAAAGTGTATTTTTTTGTGATTTCTACTCAAAATATCTCATTACACTTAAAATATGACAGAATCACTGAAAGAGGGACTTTTCAGTGAGATATAAAAACTGATTTGTAGACAACAGAGCTCAAAAATGTATTTATGTAGCTTCCTGTTCTTAGGGGGCATGTCCTCTTGTATTTCCAGGGCAAAAGTGTTGTGCTCTTCAGCACAGGTTGGCTGAGCTATTGTTGCCTTTCTATCAGCTTGAACCAATCCATTTTCAAGGCATTTTTAGTATCGCTTACTGGATCATTTTGTATTTTCTGTAATCCACAAAGATGGTTGTGTGAAATTCCAGCAGATAAGCAATTTCAATACTTATACCAACAACCATGCCACATTTAAAGTCACTTCAAGAACCTTTCTTTCCCATTCTGATGCTCAGTCAGTTTGAACTTAAGAAATCCGTCTTCACCATGTCTTCATCTCCAAATGAAGATGTGAATTTATGTCATGCGATTCAGATGTCAGATATTTGCATTAATGAACAGTAGAACAAGTGTACCTAATGAAGTGGCCACTACAGAATACTTTGACACATACAATGACATATAAAATGACTAAATAGTCAGTATTAGTTTGTCTGTCACCACAGAGCCAAGGAGCATCCTCCTTATATCAGGTGTAGACTGGTAAGTTATTACATGTTGAAAAGTACCAAGGCAAACAGATAACAAATAGGGTGGACCTGAGGGCAGGAGATATTTAGCCCAGTAGATGATGCTTTGGATTGTAACACGGAAGACTCGGGTGAATCCTGGTCAAACCAACCTTTTTTTTTTTTTACATTTTCATACAGGCACAGCATCAATGGTGGTGGCAGATAAATCCGACATTGGCATAAATCAGCCCATGGGACAATGTTAAGAGTGCACAATTCTTGGTCCACAACACTCAATAACTGAACTGATACAAAACTGAGTAATCTTGCACAATGCATTGTGGGGGTTTTTAATCAATTCAACAATTTCTGGAAAGCTCTGCCAACTTTGTTGTGATATTGGGCTCTATAAATAAATAGAATTGAATTCATCTGCTGCATCTAACATGTACCTCTGCCCACCTTCTTAATTCTCACCGACTAAATAGAGCAAAGAACACCATAAAACAACAACATGTAGACCATTTACAACAATAATTTCTATTCTATACTATATAATATCAATAATATGTTGTCACTTCCATCAATTACCTCAGTACTGTGGAAGCAAAGTGCACAAAAAGAATGCATTGAAGTATTTGCCATATATCACCTCAGTACTGTGGCAAAAAGAGGATCATGTGTTCATGTAATAGTTTGCATGATTGGCTCTAGTACAAATGCTAATATTTGATTGGCTCTGTGGCAATAGACAAACCAATATTCCATGCCACAGTGTTGTGGCAATAGCCACTGCCTAATAATAATGTGTGTAGACTATTTGCAAAAAAAGTAAAACCATTTAAGTGTTCGTTAGATCAATACGAAATGGAAGCCAAGCAAACACAACTGAATATTGCTATTGGACCTAGAGTGCTCTGTTGACTCTTACAGCTGTGCTTTTGCCTTCCTATGTGTGCAAGATGAAAAAAATGATTCTGGGGGGGACTAAAATAAATAAATAAAGATTATATATATTTATATATATATATATATATAATATTTATATATATTTTTAAAAACAATCTCTCCATCATGCTGTGTGGAGTCCCATTAACACTGATCCAGTAGAAACCAGAGCAGAGGGGAGAAAGTGAGGCCATTGATGTCCAGCATTAATGTGAAGGTGTGGTTCCACAGCTTGACAGTCATTGAAGGAGTGTGACTCATGTGTCCTCTGGTCACATTAAAGCAGCTTGTTTCTCATATGTGAGTCGAAAGCTGTGGCTATTAGCCTGTACTAGAAGTTGTATCTCCTCAACAGGACTATCAGCAGGACTCCATGACTCAACCTTGTTGCCAAGTATAGTTTAATGAAGGTGTGAGTGTCCACACAGATCAACATTCAAGCCAAGTACAATTCCTCATCCACATAGATTACATTTTGCTCTTGATATTTCTTGGTTCTTGTGTTGTGGTATTTTATCTGCTATTGGTGTATTTGTATGATATTTTGAAATATGTAATTTTGAGTGACATCTATAGCAGTTAAATTTCCACTAACAATGACTGAATACCCCCTCACTATATCTGCAAAGAAAATCTGAAGCTGGCTTTTACTTTATGCTCCCAGAACCATTTATCCAAGTACATACTGGAGCAGTGGGCGACCACTGAAAGGATAAGAAGGTTAAGAAAGGTTAAGAAAGGTTAAGAAGAAGAACATGGAGGAACCCTGCAGGGAGTGAGGAGAACATGCAAACACAGGAAGACCCTTAGTAAACTAGGAATCAAACTGGAAATCATTTTACTGAAGGTGATGGTACGAACCACTACACCACCATGTTGCATCTATTCTTTACATAACATTGTTTTAGTCTCTTATTCTCAAAACATTTGATCAACATTTTCTGTCTGTAGTTATAGAATATGATGGCATTTCATCACTATTTTCTTCTCATATGACATTTTTTTTTTTTGGTAATATTCACAAAATGTTGCAGTCATTTGTCCCTTTTATTCCTCCAAACGCACACATAAAGGTATTTATTATCCTGCCCCCTGGAAATCCATTGGTTGAAGGAATAGCAAATTGGGTTTATAGATTGACAGTGACACATATTAGATGTGATTACATTTGGGGAAAACTATGGCCAAGTTGTAGCCTAGCTGTACTAGAACACCCTAGCGGCAGCAAATCTAATGTGCTACCATAGTAGTCTAGTTACACTTAATATAACGTTTGCCTAGATTTCTCTGAAACTGGCCAATGAATAACAGTGAAGTATAGAGTTAGAGGGCGGGCGTAACAAAGTGACACTGCAACGATTTAGAGAGACACAACCTGAAACAACCATAGAGAACAACAACTGGTGGTGATTTACTTCTATCAAAGATGAGTGAAGAATGTGAGAAAACATTAGCAATCTTTAAATTCTTTTGAGAATTTAAAGATTTAAAGCGACAACAGTTGTTAAGCTCCATAATCCACCATTTTGTTTAGTCATTCATAACTTTCTCCGGACTCCTCTGTGAACTTTCCGGCAAAAAAGCACTCGTTTGTTATTTTTAACCCTTTTAGCACATTGTTCCACCCACAAAAATCTCTGTAAAGGAACTTAATGAGTGTAATAGGAAAGTCCTTCTTATAATAGACTGTCTCTGGTAATATGACTTACTTTATGTCTGGGCTCCAGAGTGACGATGTTAAGCAGCAGCAGCAGCTACGAGCTGTCATGTCATGTTGAAGATGAATTTTCAGCACCTATGTATTCTCCAGTCTGCAACTTCACTTTCACATCCTCTGCCATTGTTGTTTTGTTAAACTGGAAGTGTTTGTGCGGTTATTAAAAGACCTGAGGCCTTTTTATTACCTCTACCAAGGAGGTATTAAATTCGAGTCTGTCTGTTTGTCTGTCAGCAGGATTATGCAAAAAGTTTGGCATAATTTAATCAAGGATTTTGATGAAACTTTCAGGAATGATAGATAATGGGTCAAGGAAGAACCCATTAGATTTTTAGCAATGAAGGTCAAAGGTCAAGGTCACACTACAGGTCAACATCTAAAACACATCAGTGGTAATATCTCAGGATTTAGACAAGATAGAATTTTGCGTTTTTTTTTAATTCACATCATCTCAACTTCGGACATCAGATTGGATAACACTGCCATATGATGTCAAGCCAATGACACCGTGACCGACAATAGATTGTGCTTCATATTCAATATCAGATTTTATAGGTGCAATATGGTCGCTATGCAATGTCGCATGATGTCACTGTGACGTGGTCAAATATTGAAAAGGCTATATCACATAGACTGAAATGATGATTTTTTTTATAAAACATTTTTGAGACCCAATAAGGGCAACAAGTGCCTGCGGGAGCACCAAAAATCAGGCTTGTGAAAAAAACATTGCAATAGCTTAGGTACTAGTAAAGATTATGTGAAACACGTAAAGTATAACAATATGTATAAACAATCCAAAAGTAACACAGGCCAATTTGTTCCAGAAATATAGACTTTTCTTTGTGGCCCTCTCTCGATTCATCTCCTCCTCATGTCTGCATGTTACAATACATTCACTTTACATGTTCTGTCGAGTGGAAAATAATTTATGAACAAACATTAACCAATGTATATGTGTAATAACACCTTAACATATACCTTGAAGACACCAGAAAACCAGTGGTTTTGTCATTTCTTTTCCAATTAATCTTATTTCAAATTTGTAACATTTAGCACAGTTAATGTCTTATAAATTCTAAAAAAGAAAATGTAGACCAATGTCATTAGTTTTCTTGGTGTTCATGACATCTACAAAACAGGAGACAGTGACATAAAGCATTATTTGCTTACTTGGAAGTCACCAAATGACGTCATGCACAGAATATAACAGGATGTGTTGTGGTAGGCTGGCAGAGAGAGAGAGAGAGAGAGAGAGAGAGAGAGAGAGAGAGAGAGAGAGAGAGAGAGAGAGAGAGAGAGAGAGAGAGAGTAAATTGTCATGATGTCCTGATGTGACCAGAATATACAGTATTTGGGATTATTGAATTTAACATAGAACACAAACAGATTTTATTTCATTTATTTATTTATTTGTGTGGTGCGCGCACACACACACACATACAATAAAAGCAGCACAATTTACATCATTGTGCAGGACAGCATAGAAGCCAAAAAATACAATAAACAGGGGAACAAGAAAAAACCTAAAATTACATGTACATACAATAATCTAAAGTCAAAACACAAGTCTAATTGTAAATCAACAGATAGCATTGTCACCACTGGAAAATTAAGCCAAGTAAACCCAATGAATTTGTGATACAGAAGTGTGTGTGTGTGTGTGTGTGTGTGTACATTGTCAGAGGACACTTCATCATTGACATCATCAGTTTTATTAACCTTGCTTTCTTTGACTTGACTGAGGTATGTGTGTTGTGTGAGAACAGGAGAGTTTGTGTGTGTGTGTGTGTGTGTGTGTGTGTGTGTGTGTGTGTGTGTGTATGTGTGTGTGTGTGTGTGTGTGTGTGAGCTGTGCCAGTATCAGGACAGGACATTTGTGTCATTAAGTATGTCCTCAATTAGGCGGAAGAATTTGTGTGTGTCCATGAGGTCATGACAGTGTCTCTAAATGTAATATCATAACGACTGCCCTTAACAAAGCAGACAGTGTGTGTGAGAGATTATTTTGAACTTGTCAAATGAGTGTTTTAATGTTTGATGTTCTTCTGTGTGTTTTTTATTATTCTGTTTAACCTTTTGCAATGTACACTATCTATCTATCTATCTATCTATCTATCTATCTATCTATCTATCTATCTATCTATCTATCTATCTATCTATCTATCTATCTATCTATCTATCTATCTATCTATCTATCTATCTATCTATCTATCTATCTATCTGCCTGTATGTATATACACACAGGGGGTGGGGGCTGTTGTCAGCAAAAAAAACCCAAAATTTTAATTCAGTTATGTGAATTAAAAATACAACTACAAGAAAAGGTACCACTAACTTTGAAAATATTCTTCCCTTTAAGTTGATAAAATTAACCTTCTTTTTTTCAGCACATAAATCAGGCAGACGATGATGAGAGACAGTGAAACAACAGAGCCACGAGTGCGGAGGAAGAGGAAGTGAGGAAGCCAGAGATACAGAGGGCATGATTGGAGAGAAGTGGGTGTAGAGCCTCTTAGCTATCACCATGAAAGCAGCTTTTCCACTTGTTTTTGGGCTGTTCTCTAAATAGCTAAACATCATCTGTGACATCAAGACACCAAGGGCTAACACACTTAAATATCTAAAATTAGGAAAGAGAATGGGGCTGGGGTTTTTTTGCTCAGAAGCCTATGGATGGAGCCAAAGTGTTTTATGTCCACCCTGAAAAATACATGTCTAGAAAATGTATCAATCAATGTCAATAATTAATATAACAAAATAATACATTTGTAGTACAGTAAAATATTGTGAGTGCACCATTACATAAAAACCAACTCTTTGAAGAGAATGACAGGAGCTGACTCCTGATGTTGAAAATCAATTGGGGGGCAATTTCATTGGTAATGCCAATGACATTGATCAAGAGGGCAGCACACAGAGCCCAACAAAGTAGTCCACAAAAAGGCACTAGAAAGGCTAAAGAAAATGAGTGACAAAAAAATGCACTTAGTCAAGTGTTCAGTCCACCCATACCTTCCACATGTGATGGCATACAGACTAGAGCTGCACAATATATTGTTTTAGTATCAACATCACAATGTATGTGTGCACAATAGTCACGTTGGAGGTCCTGCAATGTCGGAGAGAAATAAATGACCTCAACATTTTCTCATCTAATTTCAATAGAACCTGACACACACTGAGCACATCACAATCATTCTGAACCAGTTTGGACTGAGTCACTGGTAACAAGACTGAAAAATGAGCGACCAACAAGAGAAAATCACCCAAAGCCAACAAGAGAAAATCAACCAAAACTAACAAGAGAAAATCACCCAAAACCAACAACAGAAAATCACCCAAAACCAACAAGAGAAAATTACCCGAAACCAACAAGAGAAAATTACCCGAAACCAACAAGAGAAAATCACCCAAAACCAACAAGAGAAAATTACCCGAAACCAACAAGACAAAATCACCCAAAACCAACAAGAGAAAATTACCCGAAACCAACAAGAGAAAATTACCCGAAACCAACAAGAGAAAATCACCCAAAACCAACAAGAGAAAATTACCCGAAACCAACAAGACAAAATCACCCAAAACCAACAAGAGAAAATTACCGGAAACCAACAAGAGAAAATCACCCAAAACCAAGGCTTGTGCCAGAAAGAAAAGCAACATCAGTTATATAGAATTATTTTAGCTACAAGAAGGATGTTCTGTGTTGACCTCTTATCTGTTTGACCATTTGTGTCGACACCACACAGCTGTTATATACTCCTGAGTATTTTTTCATACAGCAATATACTGTATATCCTGGGTAAAAAAAAAATCGAAATGTCACTTTTTTGTAATGTCGTTCAGCCCTAATACAGACTGTGTATTGTCCCCTCAGAGATAATATTTTCTAAAAAAAACATCAGATCATAACAAGATCAATCCCTAAAAACTGATGGACTGATGGTTATTTAATTTTTTTTTTTTTTTAACCGTTACCTGGATGCTGCTTTTTTCATTTTGCACCTTTTGATGTATGTTTTACTGTGTAGTGTTTTGATGCTGTTGTGCTGTTTGACTGTAAATAGTTATACATTTTCATGCAGATTTTTGACCTCTTCTATTGAGATGTGCCTTTGTTTTTTGTATTTCATGATGGATTTTTACATTATATTTTCAGTCACAGTTCATCAAGTATTTTAATAAATGCATTGACAAAATAAATATTTGATATTATGTATGTTTTTACATTTGTAATTCATTTCACTCAATACACATAATTTGGTAATAAATTAATGGAGGGTCAAAAGAGCTGGCTGTTTTTAGTGAGCTGAGCCAAAAGAAATGGCTCTCTAAAAAGAGTCGGAATTCTCATCACCATTACGCAAGCAATTTGCTTTAAGACGTGAAGCTTGGGAGTATTTTTGTCTTGTAAATCCACAGTATGAGCCAGTGTCATAATAGTCAGCACTGAGCTAGCACAGTTCAAATGTTCATCTTTGTGCTGTCCTCACCACACGTAGCTGTGTAGCTAGACAGCCAGCTAACAAACGTTTTTTAAAGGAGTCCAAACAAGGCGTACTTTTCTTGATGTTGTTCTCGTTTAATTTCATTAAGTTTTTTCTTTTGTAGTTTGTAACTGTAACACACAGAACATATAATTTTAGTTACATACAGAATACATTCACTACACATATAATACATTCAGACCGTTAGCCTAAATAACAACGTGAACTCATTCTCTCGCACAACACAAACTTTACATAAGTAACATCTATCATATAAATGTATAACATATAAACTTACAAAGACGAAAATTATCCAGGGTTAAAGATCACAAAGCATGTAAAACATAAAACACAAGTTGCCAGAACATATGATCGACACCAAAGGGAAAATAAGGCAAAGCTCCACTCAAAAGATGAGCGCTCACTCACCATGAACAATGAAGCACATCGAACACAAAGATTTTTTTAAAGAGGTAACATCTCACTTCTATACATTTACAGTTAATTTTAAATTACATATGAAATAGTTTTTGACTTAAAGACATCACAATCTTATTGAGGTAACTTTACATTTTTAATGAAATGGCCTTCAACTGCAAACAATGTAGACAGAGGTAAAATAAATAAAAAAATAAAATAAAATAAATTAAGTGAAGTCAGAGAGGAAATGGCAAACAGTCACCACTAAAACCTTCTGGTCATAGCAAAGGTGATTATAAGACTATATGTATTCCCAAATTACGAATATCTCCCAAAATATTGTTCCTATCAACTTGCTGTTTTTGCTAGTCTGTTCCTTGACCAAATATGACACATATGCTAAACTCCAGCTGTCAGCTCTTTTCAGATTTTGTGTGAATCCTTGGACACATACACAGAAGCCAATTGGGTTTAATCCGACACCTTGAAAGGAGATTCTCCTGCCATACAATAATCCTCCTCTTCCCTCCTCCACCATCTTCCACCCACACAGATCATTCCATCCTTGGAGTAAATAAGTTAATAAAACCAATTTATTTTATTATGTTTTAATAATTGTTATATTCTAACTGCACTTCTTCTATTTTAACAATCCTTAAAATAAGTTTTGGGAGACTGGAACCAATTCATTCTATTTCAATTACATACAACAGAGAAAATTGAATTGGAAAACAAGTAAATCAAAATATTAGCAGTCATGGAACAAATTAAACTCCTAACTATCTATACCACAGGGACACTAGGACTGCAACACTGCAGGAAGAAGTGTATCATCGGATGTTCAAAAATAAACCATACGTAGTCTCAATCCACCAATTAGAGCACAGCTTCAGGTCATCTACTTGCCAGATATTTCAGGACCCCCACATAGATTCATTTGGCTGGTGCATTATGATCAGCAAGCGTATGACTTTACACAGACAGGGAATATAGAAATAAGGGTTTAGTGTAGGCATTCTTCTGTACAATTTTGTGTCTAAATTGTAAAGTGAATTCAACTAATGTTGTTGTTAAGGTCTGAGGACATGTTGGACATTTTGGTTTCAATGGGAACGATGACTAAAAAATGGAAAGCAATGATGGTCAGTGTAAAGAAGTTAACATTTTTGAGCGACTACGTCTGGTCTATATGTGGAACCTTGGAAGTTTAAAGGATTAACCCTTTAACTCCTCAGACTTTAGCAAAACAAATAAAAACAAAACAAAACAAAAAGAAGACAAACTGAACAACAAAACAACTCAACAAAATTAACAAAAACAGCCAAAGTCATCAATAAAAATGAACCAAAAATGAGCAAACCAACAAAAATAATGAGTAACATGAACAACGTAAAACACAAATGGAACAAAATTTAAGAAAAATCCTAAAATAAAAAACAAAATGTAGTAAAAATAAACAAAATAAACAACAAAATGAACAAAAAAAAATTGTTACAAAATAACAAATAGTATGAAACAATTTGTAGAATAATTAAGTCAAAACAATTAAAAAGAAATAACTTATATTGTAATTTGTTTCCAATACTTTTAGTTTTTGCTTTTTATTTTTTTCTAAATCAGTTGCTCTTTGACATCTGTTTATCTCCATATCTTAGTTCCATGAAAAAAAATACAGGTTTTTTTTGTTTGTTTGTTTTTTGTTTGTTTTTTAAATTTTTTAAAACATTTAATCTAAAGCAGGGGTCTCCAACCTATTCCACAAAGGGTCGGTGTGGCTGCAGGTTTTTGTTCCAACCAAGCGGCAACACACCAGACCCAATGAACCAATGAATCAATGAATCAACTGATCTCAGTCTGCAGAGAGTCAATTGGTCAAACTGTGAACTCTTGGTTGGTTGGAACAAAAACCTGCAGCCACACCGGCCCTTTGTGGAATAGGTTGGAGACCCCTGATCTAAAGAATCAATTCAGAATGTGTCAGCTCTGATGCATCAGGGGTTAAAGGGTTAACCACACAAACCAACAGATCTGTATACATGTATATTCTGTTTGGGCACATCTGTGAACAACAGGTGGAGCAGATGGTCATTGATGAGGTGTAGCAGGAGACAGCAGTGAAGAAAACTGAGAAACTGTCATTTTTGTCTTGTTCCTCCTCATTATGTTATTGTTTTAGGAGCGTCTTCTCTATGTATTATTGTCCTAACCATTTATATTTAAATACATTTTGGTGTCCCATCCAATCTAATTTTATTTGTAATTATTAAATCAATAAAATACAAGAATAAATTCAAAACGTAAAAAGCTGTACAATTTAAAATGGTAATAAATTAGAAAAGCACTCAGAGAGCAAAGACCTCTGCAAAGGCAGATCACCCCCCCCACACACACACACACACACACACACACACACCTCCTAAATGTATTAATTTGTTCTTTGTGCCAGTTTCAACATTTTTTTGTTATCTTACTAGCAAACAAATCCCAGTGAAAACATAACCTCTGCTGTCCTTGGTGGAAGTAATAAGAAAAATAACCCATAATAAATAAATAATACAAAATAATACATAATACATAGAACTTTTTATCCAGTAAAATATATATTTTGCTATATTTAATGTATTAGTCATACAGATGTTCATAAAAAAGATTCTTAAATCAAAACTGAAGAGAAAGGTTTAGTTATTGTTTCTGTAAATATATTCATTAAGCATCAACTTTTTTTTTTTTTTCAGTCTGTGCCTACTATTTTGCACAGTTCCATTACTCGAATATTCTGCACGCACCTTATCTTATTTATTCTTGTACTAGTACTTATTAAGTTGCTCTTGTCCTTTGTATTTTACTGCGCTTGAACTGGGACCACGGGTTTTAAATTTCGTTTCTTCATGTGTCATGTCGAGATGACAATAAAGTCTCCTTAATGCCTAAACTGTCACACTTTACAAGCATTCAAAGAAATTCAAAACTCCCCAAACAGCAGTGACCTGTTACACCTGTTAGAACTCTGTGATGAATGAAGGTCATAGGCTAACCAAAAGCATCATGGGTAGCTCCCTCATAGCCAATAGGATGCTACGTACAGTGCGTATTTACGTACATTACGTTACATCTTGGGGATTTCGATTTCGTTTCATTTCGTAAATTTAATTTTCTTTCATATTCAGAGAGGAAAAATTCAGAACTTGGATTATTCCTTTGCCGGGTCGTTCATAAGTTTAAGTATCACTGTATTAACCTTTTAAAATCAGATAATATCATTGCCACAAGACTTTGCATACAGGGTGAACAGGATGTAACAAATGTCTTGACCAAACAATTGTGTTTTCTGGTGATAGTTTCTGTCCCTGCTACCCCCCATGGTCATAGCCTGCCTCTGGGCTCTTGACCAGTTGACATAGTATCTTACACCAGGTATGTCTCTAATTATGAACTCACCAAAATTTCGTAAATGATGATTTCATTGGATATCATATCATATTTATGAAGAAGCAGCCAAGTTCCTCAAGGCTCCCCCGATGGTCTACATTCTGGTCTTGATCTTTTTACCCCTCCCCCTGAAGGAGAGAGGGGAGTTGTGTTTGAGTCTGTTTATTTGTTGGTCTGTCTGTCTGTTTGTTTGTTTGTTTGTTTGTTTGTCAGCAGCTTTACACTAAAACTATTGGACCAATTTCCATGAAATTTTCAGAAAAGGTGTGAGGTGGTCCACAACGCATTTCATTACATTTTGATGATCAAAGGTCAAAGGTCAAGGTCACAGCCACCAAAAATGTGTTTTAGTAATGATAAGAGATAGGGCAAATCAGGTCAAATGTATGCAAGGGGGGCAGGGTATGTTTTGCCTGGCATCGCTTGTTTATGTTTGAGTTCAATCCCACAAAGCGAAGCGTTCAGACTGGTATTTACATCAGACATATATGTGGTGGAGAATGTGTTTTTGTGTCACCCTGGAGAATAAACCTAACATGGGAATATTTCAGATCTGCATCAAAGAGCCTCTGAACTATTCAGATATGCCCTTGAGCAACACGCACACCCCGCTCACTGTGTGAATTTGCTCATACCTCATATTCATGTCTTTTTTCCTCCCCTGTATCTCCCAAAACATCAGATTAGAAATGACTCCTTGGAGATGAGTATCACTTACACACACGACTCTGAGAGAGAGGAGTGTCATATTAGCATTTATCTGAACAGACATGCAAGGCTTTTATATCAAAATGTGCACATATCCTGTCCCAAAAATAAGGAACCCAACAAATGTGTATGCTCGCAACTACAGATCATGAGTAGATTCTTTCATGATCTTGAAATAAGTTAGGTTAATAGGTGCAGTATGCCGTTATGTTAGTTTTAAATGACATGTTTAGACATAACAGATTAAATATTCCATGATCTTGACACAAACCTTGTTTTCTCATGATAATGAATTAATACTTCTGTTATTATGAGTCATTTCTTCATACTACATTATGTATGTAATTATCTTGAGATAAGAGAAATATATTGTGACAACCAGTTATTTGTTTCTTGTGGGACATAATTATCTCTAATCATGTCCACTTTCAGCTCTGCAAAAATCTAAGTGAAATCCCCAATAATATGAATGCTGTCTACATTAAGACTTATTTTTCTGTTAATAAACACTTTTTCTTCAGCGAGTGTATTTCATTCCAGTCATTTACTCCATCTCGATAATTGCAGAGTAAGAGAGACAGACAATTTATAATACATTTGATGATGATTGGTTATTGGTTGCAGTTTTCAGACATTAAGCTATATTTTACATTGTTCCAGACTGTTCCTGTGTTTTCAGTCACCAGATCCACCCTTCCTTTACGTTCCTGCACCTCCCAATTTACAAATTAAGCACTGACCAAGTAATGTTTGCTTTCTTATTATACGAGGATGGTAGCAGTTTTGTCAATTTCTCATATAATCAGATAAATGTATTCACTCAAATATAAAATACTCAATGTGATATCGTGCATTAAATGCATTATATAAAAGTTAAGTATGTATTTTTTTTAAAGTGTTCATGTACTTGTGTGACACCTGTATTGTACTGGGAGCTTGTGGTGAACATCTGATTCCATTTCACATGTATTATATATTATATCTTTAAATGGTACCTGCTCCTCTGGCCATTGTCAGATTCTTCACATAACCACAACTAAACATGGTGTGTGTGTGTGTGTGTGTGTGCGTGTGCGTGTGCGTGCAGACATACCTTTGTGTGTGCCATGGTTTCTCTAGTGCTAGTGGTTGAACGTGTGTGTCCATGTCCTTAATGTTCAGTGGCCCACATGAGCGATGCGGTCTGTGTTGCTACAGCCAGCTCACTATAAATCACAGCGACAAACACTGGCTTCATGCGTTAGGAAAACGGCTTGTTCCTGCTGAAATGTCGGCGTTCTCACCTCCAACATATCTCTGTCTGTGCAACAACCTACTAGTGCCCTTGGAGGAAGACACACAATACCAATGCACAGATGGGTGCACATGAATGAACACCCACATACAGATAACCCACAGTTAACATTCTTCCAACAGCGACGTATGTCTTAGAAAAATAACTATTCTCTGCTGGAGGATTTGTCTTTTTTTTTTTTTTTATCTGATTAGTGAGACGTGTGCTTTGCTTTTTCTTAGTACCATTAACTTCACAATGTGTACAGTTTTGTCAAAGGGTTGTTATGATGTCTCCTGAATAGATTATTTCACATTAGGAACTAAAAACAGACTTGGAACATATTTGTAACACTGTTTACAATTAGAAAATGGAAGAACAGACTTAAGCAGCATGATGCCAACACCAGTGTGTTCATTTATATTATTACAAAGACAAAAATGATTCAATAAAGTTGGATCCTGAATCAAGTGTGGTATTCCTTACACATGACAAGTGACAAGGGTGTATTCACACCTGCTTATAGACAGCTCAGTAAAGTTTAGGGTGGTCCAGAATAGGTGAATGTAGGTCAAAGGTCACAGACACCAAAAATCTGTTTTCAGAAATTAAGAGATAGCGCAAATCAGGTCAAATGTGTGGAAGGGGGATGGGGTTTGTTGTACCAGGCACCACTTGTTTTTATAGATATCATTGTTTCCAAAAAAAATAGTATTTGGTTGACTCCAATTTAATAAGCTTTTCGAAAATGTTCAATTTTAACCTTTTCAAAATACAATTGTTTAAAATATCCATATTCTTCAAATGTTTGTTCGTCATGTATTTATTTAATCCATTTAAAAATTCCAACAAGTCTCAATGTCCACTACAAAGGACATTTTATAAAAAAAAAAAAAGTGAAAAAAGAAATATTGCTTCATGATCCTTTCAACCACAATACTTAAATGATCAAAAACAAAAAAAAAGCAAAATGTGTTTTCCTCCGAATTGCAAGAGGATATCCAGGCCATTTTAAGTCCTGATCTGTAATGAGATTATGTATATGACTCTTCTGAACAGTACATCACATGCCAAATGAAACTCTAAATATGAAACTGGGTGGGAGTCTAAAGGCAAGATTTTCTTATGACAGTTGTGTCACACTTTTTTTCTTTAGACTAGTGAAATTATTACATTTTATCTCTCTTCTTAATTATGTGTCTGCTGGCATAAAGCTCAGTAAATTACGGCATTTATAAACTTTTTTCTGTTTGTCTATTCGCTTTCTATACTGTCCCATCCTTTTCTTATTTGGAGCTGCATGTATCACTTTTATTCTGTCAGTTTCTGTGAGATGACACTACTATTCTGTGTTTAGTATTTTTGTATTTGGTACAAATAAGTATAATTCAAAAGAGTGTGTTTCCGCATGATGACTTTATTCTTTGTTCTCTTGTGTTTTTGTAATATGAGTTGAAATCCTGCAGTAATTATATTCCCCAAAATGAGTTTTGGGGTAAAAGGGTTTTACCCTGACCAGATCTGACCAGAGCTCCTTGGTATAAGTGCAATAACCTGGATAGATTTGGTTGGATTTATTATCCCTTGATAGCCAACATATTGGAAGAATCTTATAAATTTCAGAGTATTATAAGTCATCTAAATGTGGGAGTTTTAGTTGAAATCTTTGTTTTTGGACATAAATCAAGCAATAATAGGCCGATTGCTACAAGATAATAGAAGATGATCAATATGAACCAAATTTGTATCTCAGATTTAATATGGTGTCATTTTCATTCACTCGGTGGAGTTTTTTAGGGAAACTTGGTTTCCCGACCATTATTCTGCCAATATCACTTCCATGTAGCTCAAACTGAGTTCATAACAATTGTCTAGAAATTATTGTGGATAGATTTATATATACCAGAGGATTCAGGGATGTTGCAGTTATACCCTCGCTGTCAGCCCCCGACAGCTTAAGTCCCATTAGTAGCACATTGTTTCTAACCAGCAAAAAACTATTGCGGTGCGGAGCAGATCTAAAAGATCTGAGGGCAGTATTGCACATTTGTCCTCTGATGAAAAGCTCACAGATATACTATATATAACACGCAATCATTGAAAATCACAAAGACACACAAAATAGAACCACACACACCCACACATCCACATTAAACAGCTCACAATAGAGAGCAGCACATAGACTTTTCACCCTGAATAAAGTGATTCCCCACAGTCTGAGAGTCTGAAGAGACCTGTGTCCTCTCTTTGTCTCCCACACACATTCACAGGACATAACAAAGTCAGCTGCCGACAGAGTACTGATGTAGACCTTCATGCTTTACAGCATACTGAACGGCTATCTGGGTAGAAGCAGGAAAACATTTTAACTGTGTACATGTATTATGTGATGACTGATGTGGGAACAAAACTCTTCCCAACAACCACTTGTAACTTCACATTGACCCTTCCTTCTCAGAATGAAAATATACGACTGATTCTCCTGTCAGACTGAACAGGAGCAGTCATTTTATCTGTCTGGTGATTTTTATTTTCCCTTGCCCATGTCCTATTATCCTTTTATTCCACTGACATCTGTAAATCGGGGTAGACACATAAAGATAATTGGGTCATTTTTGTCTCAATTTCCCCTCCTTCCTGACCAAGGACAGCAAACAACAGATTATTTTATATTTCATAAAATAAGATTATCCTGTGCTTTGAATTTGTCCCGATAACCGGCTCTGAAATGGGTTGAGGCTGACTTTCTTAAATATTAAATTTGGTCAATATTTACAACCACAAATCTTTGTGTGTGAGGAAAACCATCTACTCCTGAGTTATGACTCTGTGAATTATGATGTGGAATGAAATGTAGTCAATCAAGAAGCAAGATGACTGAGGAACAAGGAAGCAGGCATAAATACAAAAAAAGCATTGCCAACCTGAAACACAAAGTTCAGTAGACCTCAGAAATCAGTCCCTCCAGGATTTAGTGGGCCTTTTTTGAGATTGTTGCATCTTAAAATGTCTGATGTTGCATGAGTTTTTACAAAAAATTGTGATGAAAGTTGCGATGCTTTTTAGGCTTTTCTTGCTGGAGGAAGTGAAAGTTGCGATAAATAGTTGCGATTTTCCATTTTTGTAATGAAAATTAAGTAATGTTTCAAATATTTAATAAGTCATTGTGATATGGTCCTCAAAACTACCTTTTACCAAGATGGAAAATAAATGATTACGAGGATTACAAAAATGCAACAAAATATATATTTTTTGCCAAATGCACCTGTTGATTCAACGGTTAAAGTTCATATGACCTCACATCACTACATGAAGTTGTAAAACATAATATAAATGTCTCAGCCAACGACTGCAATGCCAGTTACCAATTTTAGTTCAATATAAAAAATTAACTCAACAAACATATTTTTATTAATTGTTCCCCAGTGTTATGATCAAACACAGTTACCATCAAAACTGTTTAATACCTGATTTTTTTTTTTTTATCATCACTGCCTAAATCCAAATCTTACAAGCCAATTTCATCACACTCAAAATAAGACCTAATCACCTAAAGAGTAACTTTTCACTGATATATAAGAACTGATTTTTAGACAGATGTGGAAAATCTTATTTCCAAGATCATTTTTATTTTTTTTGTTCCAATGGCAGATTTTACTGCTTGAATTAAGAAAAGAAAAATCTGTCAACCTTTTTGTCATAACTTCTGCTAAATACTTATAGGTTTGCTTTATAGACAGTGTGGAAACATATCTGCCCATGTATGGTACAGTATAATGAGAAATAATTTGGTGTCCCATGTAGGTAGGAGTACCATACCCATCAAAGATAAAACATTTCAGACAGTGAGATAGGTGTAATGAGCCAACAGACCACGGTGGCAGCACAACTTATTGTTGCCAGTTTATCAGGATGTTTAATACAAAGTATACTGTACAACTGTACACAACTGATATTATACTTATACAACCTTTATGTAAATTTGAACTGAATAACATATGAAGTTGTTTGTATTTTATCAGGAACTTAATCTGTCTATTTTTCTTTGTAGTTTCAGAACAAAACTGAACATGAGGCGGGTGGAGTACTTCCCTGGACACTTGTCATAAACTTTTTCTAATTAGTCTTTTATGGTGCCATATGGCTGTCATATACATGAGAGCTCAAATACAAATTAAACGAATAAAAGGCCAGGAATTTAGGGTATTGAAACAAAACCGAGTGGTAAAAAAAATCTTGTGGTGAATAAAATATTAATATAGATCATGTAAATAGGTTGGTTTCACATGGTGTCACATTGCTACAGTATATAGTCAGCATACGATTTTCAGATGGAGGGCAGGAAGTGAAGCTGAGTGAGTTTTCCGTTGGGAAAATGTCTGTTTTGTGAAGTTTACAGCTGCGGCAATGATCCTAACCCAGAGAAGGAAAATCTATTTTTTTAGACTCCCAAAGATTGCCATTCACAAAGGTGAGAAATGTAAAAACCTGACAGAAAAACACTATAAAAAGTGGATTTTAAATCAGCATTTGCGGTCGGGAGGAGCAGAGTCTGCTAATGCTAATGCTAAAGCCCGTGTCTGCAGTGACCATTTCGTCAGAGGTATGTTCAAAGGCTAACTTTTTTTTTGGATGTGCTATATATCATTAAGTTGTGGTTAAATGTTCATTTACACTGTTATAATATGGTTTACCTAGACACATCAAGATGTGTAGCATCTTCATTTACATTAGTAGCTACTGCTAGCAGCTACTAATGTAAACAAACATGCAATACATCTTGACATCCCATCTTTACAAAAAAAAAAAAAACACTTACCCTGGCGAAGACCAAATGATAATTATCGCTGAGCCCTTTTTGTACAGAGGTTGTGAACCCACCCACTGACAAAAAAGTTCTACGGCTCCGAACTTTTCTAGTCTTTCATCTGCTGCTGGTGTAGTAGGATGTCTGCAGGACCAGGTTGTTAGTAATATCCACAGCAGAGATTGTTGGTAAATCTTTGGCTTCTGTCCAAATCTCATACATTTTCATCAGATACAGGTCACGTCCATTACATTTTTAACTAACTGTATGTATCTGTGTTTCCACACTGGATCTAAATCCATACCATAAACACAATCTCTTCAATGGCTTCTTCCATAGCAACATAGTACATGGTTACTTCCTGCCTTCCAGCTGAAGTTGCTACATCATCATAGTCACATGACTGAAACCTACCTATTGGGACAGAGCGCAGATGTGGAAGCTATAGACGATTGCTGACCGAAATTTGCACAGCGGTGCATGTGCAGTAGCATCACCATTCACCATCAATGCATGTCTTCTTTAAATGCCAGTATACGTCAGATTGTCATCATGGAGCCAGAAGGAAATGTAAGTTTAAAACATTCTTCTGACATATGAACTTTGTGCTCCAGGTGTAACGCTCAAAGTTCTTATGTCGCAAGAATTTTTTAAACTTGCATGTCGTCCCGGCTCCATGACAATGATCTGCACTTAGTGAATTGAGATGCTACTGCTTGGATATTTCGGTCAACAATCGTCTTGTTGAGCCTTACACCTGTGTCGTATTTCCGATTAGGAAAAATTTGTGAGGAAAAATTTCAGAGAAATTCCAGAGAGCGAGCAAGTTTGAAGAGGGAGTGAGCAGCACTATAGCTTCCACACCTCTGCACTCTGTCCCAATGTACACACATAAAATTTTAACTTTATTCACCACAAGATTATTTTTGATCTCTTGGTTTTATGTTTCTATGCCCTCAATTCCTTATCATGTACTCATTTAAATTTAATTTGAGCTCTCATGTTTATGACAGACATATGATGTCATAGTCTTTAGTCTGTTCCCTGATACAAAAGGAGAAAAAAGGTTTTGTAAAGGTTCATAAAAAGAATGGTGATATGACTCCTCAGACTGGTCAACATTAGAGAAACTCCTGTTTGTTTCTAATTTATGGCCATAAATTACAAACAAGCATTACATAAGAAAGCTGAAGAAGTGTACAATTGAGAAAAAAAGAGATTCAGTGTGATTTGTGCTTTTCACACTGTTATAAAAAGAGTCTCACACAAGCTGAAAATGAAGGTTTGCGCCACATTCAAAACTCGGCTCAATGTACAGAGTCCATTTGGAGGTGGAAAACTCCACTGTGGAAGGTACTAATAAATGATGACTATGTTTCCCATCTTATAAGGTCCAACTCTTTGTCTCCTCTGCGCTTGCTAATGTTGATGTTTAAATCCAGCTGTGAAATGTAGTCCTGATAAGAGGTGACATGTGTGCATGGCTGCCTTCAAAGGTAAGAGTGAATTATATCCTGAAAATGACATGAATTTTGTTTGAGTCAACAGAGCTCCAGCTAGCAATGGGAGCCAAACGGAGGTCATACAGCCTGATTTACCACTGCGTCACTGATAATATCCTGCTGGTGCTGTGATAATGTCCTTTCCACATCCTGCTACCACATTACCAGTTATACCACTGCATTCATTTAATACTACACAGGTGGTTTCACCATCCCCCTCGTTCAACAAATGTGATTCTGTGTGTCAAGCTCTCACTTATAAAATCTAATTCTCTCTACATCACACAGTTCAGCCATTACACAGCTGTACCTTTCATACTTCTCTGTTTTCTTTGGGTTTTAGTCCCCTGTTTTTTCCCCCTTCTTTTAATTTCTGTGTTTCTATTGAAAATGTACAGTAAAAGTAAAACATTTACAGAAAAATAAATACTAGTTAATAAATAAGTAAAGTACAGATACCTAAAAAATCTACTTAAGTACAATTAGACAGACGGACAGACAGGCAAGCAGGCAGATAGATAGATAGATAGATAGATAGATAGATAGATAGATAGATAGATAGATAGATAGATAGATAGATAGATAGATAGATAGATAGATAGATAGATAGATAGATAGATAGATAGATAGATAGATAGATAGATAGATAGATAGATAGATAGATAGATAGATAGATAGATAGATAGATAGATAGATAGATAGATAGATAGATAGATAGATAGATGTTTTTCAACATCGCCCTAGGAACAAGGGATTTTGTTTACTCGAGAAGGTTTTGTTCTGAGGCCTCCCGTTGGTTCAAATATATAATTACATAGATCATTGAAGGGTTGTCTAGAGGGAATCTTGGTATTTCCAATGGTTCCAAACATGATGGGGAAATAGCTACCTAATGCGAGTGCGAAGGAAAGCCATGTTTTTGAGCTGATTTTTAATTACTGTCAGAGTCAGTTGTCCTTCCTAAAAGGCATTTGAACCAGTTACGGTAGGAATTGGACAAAAAACTCATAGTTAGAAGTGTTCAGGAGACATTTTACTTCAAATTGGATAATTTTGACCCATATTTGAGGCTATAGCTAGAAATACTGCTGTGAGGCTTCTGACTGGTTTGTGCTGGAGGGTCACATATACTGTATTATGTAAAAATGTGTTTTATCTGAAAAAATTGTGACTTATAATTCAGAAGTTCCTGCTCTAATCAATCAATCTCCTTCACCTGTGAGCACAGCGGTTGTTCATCAGGTGAGCTGTATACAGAATATTCACTGTTCTGGGGTCTCTTCCTTACCAATTGTTGCTCTTCCTCGGTGTGAATCTTTCCACTTCTGTTTTCCTGATCCTGATCCTGATCTGCTCCAGGCTAAACCTCTACCTGCTCAACCATGTCTTCTAGTCTCAACCCCAGATATGGACCACCTGCTTTAACCCTGTCTTCTCACCTGTGCCCCAGCTGTTTGACCCACCTTATATCCCTTCACACATCTCTGTCTTCACCTCAGATATCCCAGGTCCTGGTATCAACCCTCACCAACCCTATCTCTGCATGCCTCTCCAGACCTGGTTATTCCCTGGTGATACACATGGTGCTTCCCTGTGTGTTCTCTCACATCAGAAATGGACTTCTTGAAGCAGAGACTCTTTGAACCAATTTAATTACCTCTGCATTGAACTTAAAGACTGTCTGGATCTGTACTGTTGTCATTATAAAATATTTATGTTTAAAATAGACTCAGAGTGCTTCCAAACTTGCTTCATAGCATTAGTCTTCAGCTCTTAGCCTTACTCCTGGACTCTACCCCCTGAAAATGAGCTGCAAGTGGTAAAGCTTGAAATATCCCCCTATATGTAAAGCACTGTGGTGGGAGGTAACTAAGTAAAAATACTTCATTACTGTATTTAAGTAGATTTTTTTTTAGGTATCTGCACTTTACTTGAGTATTTATATTTCTGGCAACTTTTTACATTTACTTCTTTTATTTTTCCCACAACTATCTGTAATTTATACTCCTTACATTTTCAGAATAGACCTGTTACTTTTTCAAACTAAACGGATGTGACAGTACATAAAATATGTCATTTCAGGGTAAAAATCAGTAAAGGAGCAGAATTGTGACTTTTTATCTTGTAATTTTTTTACTACTACTTTTTATCTCATAATTTGACATTTTTAAATAATATTTTTGACTTTTTTAAAAATCTCATAATGATGACTTTTTTTTTTTTATCTCAATTGTGACTTTTTTTCCCCTAAATTTCCTGCTCATACCCACTAAACTGAGTACCATGACCTAATAAAACACATCATCTACACAATAACTCACTTTTAAAGGATTTATTCTTGGATACTTTTGAAATTTTTCTGACTTTCCCTGGTTAAATAAGCATTATTTCATCCATGGCAAAAAAAAAAAATACTAATAAAAAACACAGTTTTACTTTTTACTTTAGTACAATTGAGAACTTGTACATTTTTACTTTTATTTCAGTAAAGAGTTGAATTAGTACTTGTACTTCTACCAGATTTTTCCCCCTTTTTTTACCAAGAGTACTCCCACTTAAGTACAGAATGTTAGTATGTTGACCACCTCTGCATTTCACTTTATGAAACCTTCTATATAAATAAAGGTTTTGTGATTAATTACTGTTTTTAGGTTATTTAAATAAAGACTGGTAGAGCTAAATAGAGCATATTTGTTTAATTGTTTTCATGATTATTGTCCAGTACTTTGGAAATGTTCTTGTGTCAATATGCTATCCATAAACTGGACTTAACTCTGGAGGATGGTTGTCTGCATGGACCAGTTGGGGTTAAACACAGAATAATAAAGTTGTGGATAGTATGGTTGGAAACCCAGTATTTTTATTTTTTTTATTTTTACACACCCACCTGTCTTTGCATTTTTTCTTCTGTCTTTTTCTTTATATCTCCACCCAACCTAACTCGGAATATTTGAATAAACAGCACATTTCCATTTCTTTATTTTACTTATTTCCTTATCCTTTTCTACATGTCACCCTTCCTTGAATTTGTCATCTGCACTATGTGTCAACTTGTCTGTCTTTTCCTCTGCCTGCCCTTCCTGCCTTGTACTCGCCTCCCAGGCTGTGGTAGTTCATTAAACCGCATGCTGCTGCAATGTGATTTCAATGCAAATAGCGAGCAAAAACACAAATGGTTCAGCGTCTCTGCATAGAAAGAGAGAGAGAGAGAGAGAGAGAGAGAGAGAGATCTGAGGACAGAGTGAGTGTGAAGCATAACGTGACTCCCATTCTTCTGATTTCCCAAATGGAGAAACATAACCATCTATCACTCCTGCAGAGACAGGCTGTGTGTAGATGGATGTCGTCTCTCCTGTAGTGAGCACAGCTGCAAATCACTGTCAATCACATAAAACTCCCATCTCCAATTTCAGTGAAACACACACTGATGCATCTGCAAGTCGACATAACCTCATATATGCATACACATACATCTGTATACACATACTCAGCCACACATACTCACATTACCTTCATAGGAATGTAAAACTATTCCTTTGATAAGTAATATCTGGCTGGTAAATGTAGATATCCTGAGTTTCAATGGCTGAAAGCGGGACTCCCTGCTGGAAATGACTCCACGCCAGCACATCACTTTTTTCCCCCCCTCTTCTTTTCATCTTTTATTTTTCTCTATGCACACTCATCTCTCACGCTGCTGGAACCTTTGTGGTTTTCATGTATGCCTTTGTCAGTTCCTTCCAATTTAAGAGACTTTGCTCACTCTGTCAAAATATGTTTATTAGCCAAAACTACAAAAGGCTAAAAAGGCTGAAGAGTCTAAAAAGATTGTTTTATTGCATCCCAGCAACAATCGTTGTTTCCATTACAGCTTTTCACAAAACAATAGCGCTATTCCTAAAATGTCGACAAAGTATATTTGTGCTTTGAACATGTTTCCATTGATGGTTTTTCTAGGCAGGAGCGTTAAAACTCTTGTGAAATATCATCCCACGAGATTTGACTGCTGCTTGATAGCGCGCTGAATTCCTGTTTGTTGTCTCTAAAATGGCAGTTATGTTTTTCTACTGAATTATTTCCAGAAAAGTCTCCATTTCCTCCTCTGTCCCTGTGTATCACACCATTTTATCTCCCAGTGAAGTGATCATGTGACCATGGACGTCAATTCCTGTGACGTGTAATTGCAGAAAAAGGGTTTTAATTAAGCTTTTGTGATATATTACAATATCACAACTTCTGAAACACCACATCACTAAAGCATAAAATCTTTTTAGCGATATTTGAGTGTTTTTGTTTTTTTTTAATTCTGGTGTTTCCATTACCAGTTTTTTTATACTACTATTTACATTTAGTAAATTTCCAAGGGTGATGGACAGATAAGAGATGTTCGATGGGTCGATCATTATAACAAAGAAAACCTAAAGGATGTGGTTCCACCAAGATCTATTGATGAAGTACTTATTTTCTTTTTTTACAGCATTCTAATTACCAGAATAAAATGCTACCTTTCTAATTCTGCCAAAATACACACAGTATATGAACCCAAACCTCTATATCAGCAGGCCAAGTGTTGGCTGTGGGATGATATTTTGAGGCCCTCGACATGACATCATAGTTTAGTATTAGTGCGGTCTGCATGTTCTCAAACGCAAAGATTTGGATGAAATTTTCAGGAAATGTTAATACTGGCAAAAGGAACGAGTGGTGATCAGTGAAGCGAAGGGGGGGGGGGGGCATTTATTTCACGAGGAGTTTGGTATTTGGTAACTGCATTAGACAGAAGTGCAAAAAAAATGCATGTTTAAGCCAAGGATGTTTTACTACATTCATTTTCTCTGGATACTTGCAGGTTGCTAGGACATGGTATAACTGCACATTTGATATAATACATACACATGTTTTAATACTGTTGTACATGTATATAATGACAACAAAGACAGTCTATTCTAAGTGTGTCTGTTATCAATGTAATGTCATTTCAACATAATTATTTACTAAAGTAGCAAAATGTGTTGAATGTAAAATGGATTTCATGTTATGTTTATTCTAACTTTGTGTTTCACTCTTTTTACTTTCTCTACTTTTATTCATATTATCAGCAATCTTTTAGAAACACACTTTCATATCTCAAGAAGGACCCTGGTTCGATTCCCACACCAGACCTTTCTGTGTGGAGTTTGCATGTTCTCCTCGTGTCTGCATGGGTTTTCTCCAGGTACTTCAGTTTCCTCCCACCATCCAAACACATGCACTGATAGGTTCATTGGTTAATCTAAATTGTCCATAGGTGTGAATGTGAGAGTGATTGTTTGTCTATATATGTTCAACCCTGAGATGAACTGGAGACTCATTCAGGGTGTACCCCACCTTCACCCATTGTAGTTGGATTAGACCCCCAGTGACCCTAGTGAGGATAAAGCAGGTTCAGATGACAAGGCGATACTTTCATATCTCATGTGTTGTTGAACTGAGTCTAAACACTAAGAGACTCAAGGCAATAGAAAAACTTCCATCACCTGTCCATGGTATAAGATTTTATTTCCACCTCTCATGCCTTTGATCAGAAATGTTTAAATGTCACTTTGTTAAATGTAAAAACTTGACTGTGTTTCTCTGAATGAAGAGTTATTGTAGCTTTCCTGAGATATGGAAAATTAGATTTTTACAGCAATTTACTTGAGAATGCCACATGTGTCTCAAGGGAGAGTGAATGTTTTCAAGAGCAGGTGAAGTGATGACTTTGATTATGAATTCTCAGCTCCTCAGGCACTGAATCCCACAGAGAGAATGGAATGCTAGACCTCTTCAATTACAGGCATTTTGCTGCTGTTAATTTGTTTCTTTTTTTCTTTTTTTAATGATTTTCTTCTTTATTATTTCTTTTAATTTATTATTTGTATAGGGTATTTTCTGAGTGAAGAGCAGGAAAGCAGTTTGGACATAAATTGACTAGGGCTCAGAAGATCTCTAGGGAACAAACGCTTTTATACAAAAAACAATTTCTTTTCCAATCATATAAAAAAAAAAGTTTGGATGAGGGATTAATGACTTGGGCTCATTATTTCTTTTGTGGCAGAAGAATTAAAAAAAAAACAAAAAAAACATTGGCATGTAATTTATGTTACACTACAGCAGCTAAGAAACCTTTTTTTTTATTTAAAGAAACTTACAATAACACAATTTGCTCATTAACGCCCTCTAACACCTCACTTTCAACCTTTGCTGGTTGCAATTTTCCCTCAACAAGAGCACAACCTGATGACTTCTGAATCTTTAATAATAGACAAACAACTGGTCAGAATAATAATTAAAAAAAAAAAAAGATATACTGTATAGTGGTACCTCTACTTACGAAATTAATTTGTTCCAGAAGTGGTTTCGTACCGTGAATTTTTCATCAAGTCACATTTTCCGTGTAAAAGGCCTGATTCGCTCCAAGACCCCAAATACTACCCCCTAAATCCTTTAAAATGATAAAATGTACCAATTTTGGATGAAATATATGTTAAAAGAAAATGTAGATTTCAATTTTAGATTTAATTTATTGGTCTCAGTGGGTAAATGTGTCTTCACTGACTGAACATTAAACATTAAACCATTAAAATTAACCAGACATACAAATCATTTACATACCATTATGGTTGTTTTAATTGTCACTTTCACCTCCAGCTATGTTTGAACCACCCATGCGATGCTTTCAAGTCTGGGGGTACTTGCTGTTCCTCAGAACCCTCACCCCCACCCTCCATCATCAGATCACTGAATATGGTGGATGCTTTGTCTGAAACAATCGCCTCAGTCACTGTATCTCCTGTAATTTATTTCTCCTTTATCCAAATGAGTAACAGTTTCTCCATCTGGTCGTTCAGTGATGACCTCTTCTTCCATATCACACAGATGCTTTTCGAAGGGGTCACATAATTATTTTGTGATATTACTCAACCGCGTTCCACTTTCATATTTTTTTTTATCATCTCCTGTTTCTCTTCTATTAATAACGCAGCCTGCTTCTTCTTTTCATTCACACCAGGAATCACTTTCTTTGGGCTCATGATGAATAATGAAAACGTACTGTAATAAAGTTTAGAATCAGAATCAGAAAGAGTTTTATTGCCATTGTTCGTATAGTACACATGTAGTATACAACTAGGAATTTGTCTCGGTGTAACGCTGCAACATTCAACATATAGTATATCAATAAAAAGAAAAAAAAAAGCGAAATATATATATATATATATATATATATATATATATATATATATATATATATATATATATATATATATATATATATAATATATATGAGCACACTGGGAAAAACTCACCAAACAACAGTAACTGTGATGAATGAGGGTCAAAGGGTCACGAAAAGCATCATGGGTAGCTCCCTCTTAGCCAATGGGATGCTACGTACATGACATATATATGTACAGTATGTAGTTACGTACAGTATGTACAGTATGTACAGTATGTACAGTATGTACATATTTATGTCTCAGGGGTTTGGTATCATTTCGTAAATTTAAATTCCTTTTGTATTCAGAGATGAAAAATTGAGGTAAAGGTTTTTCCTAACTTGGATTATTCATTAGCTGGGTCTTTCATAAGTAGAGGTACGACTGTATTTCATACAATCAGTACATGTCTAATTAATTCAAGGACATATGATGAAAAGTGTCATGAGACTGGACTCTTGTTGTCATGTTGTGTTTATTTTTTGTATGTCTTCCGGTTTTCTGTCGTTGTTAAATATTCTAGGGCTTTTATTTTGATATGTTGGTTCATGTTCACACTTGACTGCTTTACTTCCTTTCACCCGCAATTTTGACTTGTTATCTCATAATTATGCATTTTTTAAATCTCCTATTTATGACTATTTATGACCAATAAAACTGACTATGGTGACTGCATCAAACATATTATCTACATAGTAACTCACTGGTAAAGTCATTCATTTTTATCATTTTTCCTTGTTAAATAAGTGTCATTTTATTCATGGGGGTAAAATGCAGTATTACATTTTACTTTTCTACTCTATTACAAGTGAAAAGTTGTACCTTTTTACTTTTACTTCAGTAAAGGAGGAGTTGAATCAGTATTTCTACTTTTACTGGAGTATTTTTTTTTTCAGACAAGTATTTGTACTTTTACTTCAGTACATAATGTGAGTACTTTTACCAACTATGGTCTGAAGGCATTCAGCCAAGGTAGATGTAAACTTTTTCCCTTACAATAAGTCATGTTTATTATCACTTCACTGCTGCATTATTACCCACACACACAGGATCTGAACCTACACAACAATGTTTGGCTCCAGAATAATTCATACTTGTATTGTTTTCCCAACTTGTAAATAATTTTTGGCTCACAGTGTCAATCTTGGAACATATTCTCCCTGTAGCATGCACAGTGTCAGTAAAGCTACTTGGTGAGCAAAGTTTTTTAGTGACACCACGCTAGAGGAAGTTGAACTGGAGCAAAACTGACCTCAGGATGATACACCCGCACGAGCTAAGGCTGATATATATAGCATAAACAAGTCAGTCAACAGACAGACAGTTCTCCTGCCAGTCACACTGAGGAGACAGTTAAGTACAAATCTCCACCGAAAAGGGCAAATATGTCAGGTGTGAATAATTCCATCATTCATGTAAGCGCCTGCAGGTCAGCTGCCAAACAGCCACACAACTGGAGTACGAATAAGATGCATGATCTGAATTAGCACCTTAGTATTTGACTGTTTGTCTGTACTACATGAAATCTGCCAAATCCAGCTGATGCAGGTTTTTTTTAGTGTAAGATGCCTTATGGCGACCTGGCAGAAAGTCTCAATTTCTGACCTCGGGTTCAGACACTGATATGACCCGACCAATAGGAGCACAGCGCTCTGCAGTCACAGATGTAAACAAGCAGAACAGGGTAGGATTTTACCTCCAGTTTACTATGAGGGATCAGTAGCCCACACTGTTCTTATCATGTGACCCCCCCACCCTCCAAGGGCCGAAGTTTGTTTGTTTTTCTTTTTTTTATGCTTCTCACTGAATAAAACATGGGTTTATGAGTCCACAGTCACCTAATCTGGCACACTGGGAGAGGAACACACACAAATAGTCTACAGTCTACAAGCAGATTTACTGTGCTATGCATTTTGAGGCAATTGTTTTTGTTTCATAATCAAACTATTAGATGAGAATGTCACTAGAACGGACTTCTGATTTTGTGAATTAGGTGAGTTATATTTTTAAGAATGAATTTTATTATTGAACATCAATAATACTCCCATTGACGAAGGACTTATGTTAGGTAAGGGGGTCAGCTATGTCATTTTTATTTCAAATCTCTCTCTCTCTCTCTCTCTCTCTTTAGCTACACACACACACACACACACACACACACACACACATACTGTTTCATGAGGACCAAGTTTGTAATCAAGTAGCCATTGTGTAGTGAGTGTAAACATCTTTTTTTCAATAAAAGAAAAATTAAAAAATAAAATAAAAATTAGGAGATTAAATTATTATTATTATTTTTTTTAAAAGAACAATTTAACAAATCAAACAAACAATTTAATGTTCATGATAGGGCTATTTTACTAGTTGGGGCCTTTATTGATTTAACCCTTGTGGGGACCTGAATTTTGGTCTATATAGTGACAGAGGTCCCCATGGTATGACTGTGTAAACATATCAATGTCCTCAGAAAGATATACAAGCACACACACACACACACACACACAACAGTAAAGTATTTAAACACAAGACATGAAATGCGTATTCAAAAAGTATACTTACTTATAAACTCAAATAACTGACAACAATAATACACTTATCTATGCAGTGTTGGAAAATGAGCCCTTAACTAAGGATATGTTCAGTCAATTCACAAAAGCACGTTCACAATTTGAATCATTTTGACGCTGACCTTTCCAGTCAATGTCCTTTTTTGTATGACAGATGAAAGCTTTTGCTTTTATGACACATTTCTGTTAAATATCACCTGATTCGCCTTTCCATATACACTCTCTGGACACATGCACTGAATGTAGCTGTAGGTAAAATCTCAAGAATAAACAAATGCATAGGGCCTCGACCCTGCGTGCTCGGACGGTCCCTAATAAAAGGCTAGAGAGACATAAAACAGAAAGATGCTTGCAGTTCCTGTTGCTGAACCCCCCTTTACTTTCATTATTGTATAAATCCAACTCCATTATTCATACCAGTCTGTGTAAAGCCTAATTAATATATTTGAACAGTTTGATTAATGCCATTCTTACTGGGATGTTATATATGTTCAACACAAACCACAATTAATTATTTCATCTTAATAGTGTTTGCCGCCTTTTGGTACTTATCACTTTTCAGGCTGCATGTGTGTGATGAGTGGGCAAACATCTGGCCTGGCCCAGGACATTAGCATCTGTTCAAGAAAAGGTAATTATTATTGTTGGATAAATATATATTTATTTTACTGTAAACGAGTATTTCTTTTTCAGGAAATTGCAATGTTATTAAATGAAAAAAAAAATAACAGCATTTCTCATCAACAGTGAGATGTTTCCTGAAAGAATAAAACAAAGTATAAAGTGTATGGAAAAAATTCCATTATTTATGTATTTAGCTGAGGAATGTGTGGTTTTATAAGTGAGATGTCAAAGATATCATTACAGTGTTTCCTCTAGGATTTTTTTTTCTGCAGCGGGGGCAGGTGTGCTGGGGAGTCGTGGTGGCGTAAACAAATAACACTTCACTGCAGATTTTATTTCTAGAACTGATTTATTAGATTTTGAACAACCAAATGGTATAATAAAAACAAATAAACAAAATTTGAATAACAATAATATAGAAAATATAGTTTTGAGATTGATTATTCAGTGATGAATCTAAACAAATACACAGTATCTTAATGATTATTTACCTTCAGCTTCTCAAAATAGTTGACACCCAGGAACTCAGCCAGTTTGAACAAGAGCTGGATAGTTTGTATGGTGTGCTTGTTCTCTTTTTGTTAGATAGTACAAGCATTTAAATGATTGCCTCATGTTCTATTACAATTATTGGGTCAAAGGCAGCCACAACAGAGGAACCTATGTTAAAACAAATTCAATTATGTTATTGCAAGACAAAGCAGGTTGTACTTAAGATCAACTATTCCATATAACGGTACAGTTTACAGCCTGTGTCCCTGCTTCTCTTTTTTCAGGCTGTTCATACTACCTACATATGCAGCAGGACATTCCTTTAAGGACAGAGTAACATTCAATGAATTTTATTTAAAAGACATATTGGCATGTAGCTATATTATGCAAAGTAATAAGATCAAATGTTCAACACTCACCATTGTCTGTATTTTTCCACTCATTTATGGTAGCCTGACAGCTGTTTTCTTCCTTCACCTTCCTCACCTGCTCCTTCCACTCTCCTCTCCTTCACTTTCTTCCACTGCTCCTCCCTGACTAACGTTATACGATTACATAAAACATTAACGTTAGATCGTTGACACTCACATTGAATTACAAATAGGAACATAACTTGTAGCAATCTATGACTTAGTAAAAGGTTAATGATAATTGTTTAGGGTCATCCTCGTCGGATGTTTTTTTCTTCTCTCTCTCTCTGTTTTTTTTTTTTTTAAACTTTGTTTATTAAACCAAAAATATTTCAGATGTTTTCTCAATAATGTACTCCCCCCCCCTTTTTTCACAAAAAATTTTAAGAATTTAAAATTAAAATAAATATAAAAATAATATAGTCTTCCCAAATCCAAACAAAAACAAACAAAAGCCTACCCACGCACTTCTCTCTTTTTTGAGAAATACTTCCATAAACTCATCTGAAAATAGAGTCAGCATTATCTCGTGTAGATATTAGCTTAATACTATATTATAAATTAGCTTAGTTGGCACCGCACACAATTAAGTTATGTTATGTTACGTAACGTTAGCTGGCTGTCAATACTTGGTGAATATCTATATAACTTTTAAAAATTATGAGTTATCTCAAACTACTGTAATAAGTCTACCTCTCCTCCAACGTTGCCCAAATCACAAAGATACACTCCTATTCTGACTGTAATCATCTGATCTGTCACCTCCAAGACTGTTCTTTTGCTAATTCACCTCCACTGCCCCTAAAGAGTACATGATTCAAGATAGTTTAGTCTACTTTAGTTTTCACATACTCGACGCGGTGGTGTATTTGCAATAAACAATTGCAACAAACAATTTGAACAAGTGGTGAGGGGGAATTAGTAGCTGCATATACTAAATGAATATAGCGGAAACACTGCGTTATATATCTATTCATTTCTGAGCAGAACAGAAATGATGGATGAAAGTGTGCTCGATGGGTCAGTCAGTGGGCTGAGAAACCCAAACACCAAGAGAAGAATTATTTATATGCAGGTTGAAAGACTGGACAGAACTTCACTGGAACCATGCCAGGAAGCATATAAAGCAACACAGTTTATCTGAAGTCACACATTACTCTATATTTTCTTAGACAGGTAAGAATTTGCAGCATGAGAGCTGTAAAGTTACTCTGAGGCAGCACGTCTATCTATCTATCTATCTATCTATCTATCTATCTATCTATCTATCTATCTATCTATCTATCTATCTATCTATCTATCTATCTATCTATCTATCTATCTATCTATCTATCTATCTATCTATCTATCTATCTATCTATCTATCTATCTATCTATCTATCTATCTATCTATCTATCTATCTATCTATCTATCTATCTATCTATCTATCTATCTATCTATCTATCTATCTATCTATCTATCTATCTATCTATCTGTCTGTCTGTCTGTCTGTCTGTAGTGGCAAAATTATTTTTGGGCTGAATATTATGGATGTCAGTGTGATGGTATGATGGCTGCACTGTGGCAGAGGTAGGTTAAGTGTGCACAGAGAACCATCAGGTATAGCTCACTTATGAGTCTCCACCACCAGATGCAGGGAAAGAGCCACCTGCCTCCTCCTTCACCTCACCCACCCTGCTTATGAACTGTTCACCCTCCTGCCCTCTGGCAAAAGGCTTTACTGCAGCTGGACAAAAACATCTAGCCTGAAAAATAGTTTCTATCCAGATATAATCAGACTGCTCAACCCCCATCCCCCATATACTGCCTGTGTACACCAGCTCCCATTCACTGCCATGCATTGTGAACAATGACATTTCATTCACTGTTTACACTTTATTTCACTGTTGCTGCTGCCATATGCACAACCATTTTAACTGTACTGTTGCTGCATAGAATTAATCACTTATTCAATCAGGTGAGAAGAGTGGATAGCACTTGTATCTCACACCAAGAAGGTCCTGGGTTTGAACACCAGATAATGGGGGAGGGCTTTATGTCTGGAGTTTACATATTCACATTAACTAATTAGTTAATCATGTCAATATAAATGGCCCATATGTGTGAATATATCAGCCCTGTGATGAACTGGTGACTTGTCCAGGGTGTATGTAACAGGGATAGGCCCCAAGCAATCCCACTGACCCTCATGAGGAAAAAGCAGATTAACAATCAGAATTAATTTGTTTCTTTTTATCACTTTAAATGTTTTTTTTTTATATTTGCATATTTTAGTCTACTCTGTGCTGTTTATATATTTAATTTCAGGTGTTTTTCAAAAAAAATCTTTTTATGCTAAAACTGAGACCTGGGTAATTAAATGTTTTTCTATCATGAGCCATTGATTAAATGACAATACAACTGTGTCTGTGTCTATTTTCATTACTTTAGTTTAAATTTCACCTCTTTTCACCCTCCCACATCCTTTAAACATGCACATTTTTCCATGACTCTGTTGTTAAAGTTTTTGACTCATAATATGACTGATGCATTTAAACCAGATGAGGCTGTAGATCTATTGGCATTAAAACAAATGTAGCCTATGGGATAACTGCCATGGTAGTTACCATTCCTGTCAGGTCTCAAATCCCAGTCTCCCACATTGAAGACAGTTTCTCACTGAGCTATCCAGCCAGTGGTGCAGAGGTCAGCAACCCTGGTCTTCACAAGCACCTGTTCTGTATGTTTTAGATGTTTCCCTCTTCCACCACATTGATGGTTGTTATCAGACTTCTGCAGATCTTGATGAAAGGCTTATCATTTGAATTAGGGTGTTGGAAAAGGGATATGTCTAAAACATAGAGGACAGTGGCTGTCCAGGACCAGGGTTGCTGACCCCTGCTTTACTGGAAGTGCCAATAGGTGTCTATATATATATTAATATATAGTGAACATACATCATGTTGTCTTCATCATTTTAAAAGTAGCTCAGTATCCAAAAAAGTATGTTTATCCATCCCTGGTTTACATGACATTGCATTTGTGAGGAAAGTCTTGATTCCTTTTTCTGAATTTGAGATTTACTCCTGTGGGTGGTGCTTGTTTGACATTTTTACACCTCAGTGCTCTCCTATTTCTTGTACTGGAAGGAGATCTATTACCCATGCACCATTAACGATAATCTATGGTTAAGACAGAGCCTTGGGTGTAAATTGTTGTATCCCAAACAACAAAAATGTCATTTGACTGCTCCTTAAATGACCAAAAACCTTTTTGAAGTAAACTTGAATTTACCTTACTCACTGGTTCTATCAAGTATAGGTCCTTTATTCAAACATTCATGTTTTGTAAAATGATTGTATGTAATTCATGCCACCTTTTTCTACATGTGAGACAGGTGCCCTAACGCCCTCTATTGATAACCTACCAGTGGAACAGACTGGAGCATCACTTTGTTAGTTAGTACATGAATCCGGCAGAGACAGACCTGTGGGATGCCGTGTTAAGTCTGCATTTACAAGGTCAAAATGACACAAATATGGTGGCGTGAAAAAGAACAAAGAGGTAACCAGGCAATCACTCCACCTCAGAGCTTTGATGCGGTTAAGGACTATTTTGTCAAGGGATGTCTGTGGCTTTGACACAACTGAAATAACGGCTTCAGTGTTGTAGATAAGGGCTGTCTGAGAGCAAGGTTAATGGAAAGGAAAATACTCCATATGTTGCATACATTAAGTGATTCAAGTAATTTATAGCATTTGGGCCAGACTATGGATCCATGTACACAATATTCAGTTTTTGTCCTTGTACTGAAAAAAATAACTTTCCTAATTTTCTGTTTAATAAAATCAAATATTCCACTGATGTTGCACCTGTGCAAACTTCAAACTAATGTGTTTTTTTTTCAAGGTTTTCCACTGTTGCCAGGTGCTCTCTCTTCCATTGCTTCAAACACCTTCAAGAAAAGGTCAGCTTTTCTTATCTGTTCCGTTCCAAAACCCGGTTGAAGTCCTCTGTCTTCATGCTCAACAGTAAGTACGTGTCTGTGTCAGAGTCTAACCCTTTCGACTTTTCTTAGGACTATAAATCTTTACCAGAGAGATTCTTGGTCACTGGAAGTCCATTTACAGACACTGTGTTGTTACAACCTGTGAAAAATACACTAATATAATACATTCTCCAAATGTACATGTTTAAAAATCCAAATCATTGGAATATCAGCTTCTTTCACATCTTAATTGGACACTTTTTGATCTGAATTAAAATTGAAAACGTTGTTAAATGTTCAATTTGCAATATTGTCTTATTCAGAATATAACATTAAACATAGTATTGCATCTCTACTGTCGGTAGCAAAGACCTGCAGCATTTTGTATTACTTTTATCAATTTGTTTCTGTTTTAAGAAGTGTTTGTGCTCAGTGTACATTTTGTGCCATGAAAGAAAGCTTATTACATTAAATAAAGTTGGTGTCATGTCTTTAGGTGAAATACTTAATTTCATATGTTGTATAAATGTATGATAAAATTTGTTAAAATGTAGTTGATTGGAAATTTATAGAAGTGAGATGGGGACTCTTTTAAAAAAAATCTTTGTATTCGCTGTGCACGATTGTTCATGGAGAGTGAGCACTCCTCTCTAGAGTGGAGCTTTGCCTTATTCTTCCGTTTGGTGTCGAACGTGCTTCTGCCAACTCATATTTACGTTTAATGTGCTCCGACATCTTTAACCTTAGGCAATTTTCGTCTTTGTAAGTAGACAGGTTCATGTGGTATACATATATATGACTGGGTGTTAGTTATGTAAAGTTTATGTTGTGTAAGAGAAGGAGCTAACATTGATGCTAATTAAGCTAGCGGTGTGAATGCATTACATGTGTAGCGAATGTGTTCTGTATGTAACTGAAATTGTATATGTTCTGTATGTTGCAGTTACAAACAAAAACTAAAACCAAAACAAGAAAAGGAGAAAAAAGAGAACCTCCATTACAAGAAAAGTACGCCTTGTTTCGACTCCTTTTTTTAAGTTTGTTAGCTGGCTGTCTATCTTCACCGTTACGTGTCGCGAGGAAAGCACAGTTGATACTCTCCATTTTTACGTCGGTTTACATGAGTTAACTCACTTTTGTAGTCGACCTCCTATGGGCTTTCATGGAACAGCCGTTTTGGACCCTTACCTATCTGTTTTACTTCTTAAACCCAGATATTACTGCTTGATATCCGTCATAATCTATACATGAACAAATGAAGATGTATACCACCTGATCACTGCAGGAATGGACTTTGTGTTCCTTACATACAATAGCAACATTTTACTCCAGAGTGCAATAAACCATTTACACACACTATCTCTCCATCTTCACTACTCTGTATTTCCAGTTTCTGCCAACAATAAATAGCATCATTACACATATCATGCTGTGGTTGGCATACATTGGCCGCCTCTGATTTGGGTCTGTGTTTTCTGACGGATCACTGCACCTCAGCAGGGCAGGAAATTCAGAGTATCTTTAGCCACATACATGCACATACATATTACGACACATAGCTGCCTCAGGTGGCCTGGTTAGAAAACTGGTTGTCACAAATGATCACGATCCCTGGTGTGCGTTTTGCTATAAGATGTGTGAATGCATAGCTGTGCAGTGATTCATATGCTTCATATAGGCTACTATACTTAATATGTTTCTGTGTGTTAAGCGTTGCAGCATATGTTAAGTATTTGGTGCCTGTAAAGTACAGTGCTAGAGATCACACAAATAAAAGAAGAGTCCTGATGCTTTTTACTCTTTCGTGCCTGTATTTGTTATAAATCACATGGTGACTTCTTAGGAACATCGAGATGCAGACATAGGTAGTGCAGACACAGAAAATACCTAATACTTAGTACAAAGTAGGGATGTCCCAATCTGATCATGTGTTCAGAATTCTGGGCAAATCACGTGATTTCAGACTTAATCAGAATTGATTATTATGTCCTGATTGGTGATAGAAAAGTATATACCGTAAATTCCGGATTATAAGCCGCTACTTTTTTCCCAAACTTTCAACCTTGCGGCTTTTTCAGTGATGCGGCCAATTTATGTAATTTTCCTAACGGCCGCCAGAGGCGCTCGAGTAGAAAAGGTAAGATTTAGACCGGTGGAATATATGCGTCGAGGAAGACTGAATGAAAAAGGAGGGGCGGAACAAACGCGGGGTGACGGGTTTAAGTGGGGAACGGTAAAGTTGACGGACAGGTGTACAAGGGGTAAAAAGTTGCTTAAAGAAAAACCCGCGGCGGTGTGTGAGAGAAGACAGAGGCTCGACCAGACCCTGTGGATTATTTTTGCACGTTGGCACGGAGGAGTTTGACCTGAACTCTCGGCGAAAGATTAAAGTTATCGCTGACTCTGCGATAGATGAGGCGAGGCGGCGACCAGCCACCTGTTTGTGGATGCGGCGGACATTTTTCCCTCCCTTACCTTTGGAAATATACACTTTTTTTCCCTTGGATTACTTTCAACGGGACCCGGACTCTGCAGGTCTGCATCAAACCTTAAGTATCATTTTCCGTTCATTTTGCCGGCTGTGATTTTTGGACAGTGGACTTTAACCCTTGTGCGGTCCTTCGGGTCAAAGAGAGCCGGTGGTTCACAAATGTACCTTTTTATATATGTACTGTAGGATGCCATTGCTTACTACTGAAAACAGTAATATATCCTTGGGGGGTGGGGTGATGAGTCTATGGAACTGAACTTTGGAATCTGGGTTTTTAAGACCCGATTGTAGGACACAGCCAGTGTGCCTTTTACGAAGGACCGCACAAGGGTTAATGAAGGACATTTAGTTTCATTCGCGGGACTTGAAGTCGGGTTTGGGTTAATTTTGTGTTTGTGTTACATGTTTTAATGTGGGCACATGCGGCTTATATACATGTGCGGCTTGTGTATGTACAAAATCGGTTTTCCTCTTAGAATGAGGTGGGTGCGGCTAATAATCAGGTGCGCTCTATAGTCCGGAAATTACGGTATATATATATGTATGCACGGGATAAGTATTACATATGGACCACTGGTAATTCAGATTAATTATGGAGAATGTCTGAGTTCTTAGTCCCGTGTGAATGTGCCATGTCTGTGATTTGCTTAATAATAATTCTGCTGCAAATTGCCTACTGTGATTTGGTGAAAAACAGACTTACAGTGATAATTCAAATCCTGGGTGAATACACATGTCTGTGTTTGTGATTTCAATTGTGTGCCTCTTGTCTTTTTCTGGAGTGAATAATGGAGGAAGTGGCGGAAATTGTGTGGCAGCATGCGGTAAGGAAGATATATGGTTACGCTAACACACGTACATTAATATAGCTATTTGAAGTTGTCAGTTGGCCGTTTGCCAAACGAAAGTTGAATGCAGTTTTATGAATGATTTTCCGAGTGCCCATTCGACTCAATGTTAGTGTGCGTGTGTGGTTTTTTTTTTTTGGGGGGGGGGGCTTTTGAAACCTAAAATGTTCTGTTCAGCACCATATGTCATACGTGATCAGAATGGCTCTAATTCATCCCAGATTACCTAAAAACAAGGCTTCATGTGCAAAATACCTTCTAACCCTTTAATTTCCAGTCTATAATCCCATACTTTTTTCTGCTGTGAACCCCACATGATGCAACTACTTTGAGTTCCACAGGCTAATGATCCATCTGGCTGCCCAAGATGGAAATAAGAGTTTCTGCACGTAAAATTGAATCGATGGTGAGATGCTGGAGATGGCAACATGAAGCAAGGGTGTGGGTGCTGCCAATAGTCCAGAAAGTATGGTATTTAAATATAGATATTTGTCAGATCTATAATATTTTTAAACAATTGGTAACAATAACAGTTTGGTATTTATTTCTGTGTTGTACTATTACAGAGGAAGACCATGAGAACAAAACTGTCATTTACAGAAGAAAGCAACGCATGCAGAAGGTCTGATGCTGGAAAAGTAAGCAAAACATGACAGCAGAGTGTGAAATGTGTGGAAGTTTTTTATTTTTATTTTTTGAAAGTAGATGACAACAACAAGTTACCTCACAGAAATACTACATTTACAAGTGTGAAAAAAAAGTGTGACTAAAACAAAGGTACATCCTGGATCGGTTTAGTCGCTCTCTATTTTAAAAAATTGTATTACAGAAGTATCGGATCGGGAGTCGGTATCAGCCGATCACTCAAAATCAAAGGACTCAATCTTGGTGGCAAAAAAGCCTGATCAGGACATATCTACTACAAAGCTCAATACATGTTCACATTAGTGGATGAAACTTGGAAAGTTTAGAGCAGACCAAAGGGCAAAGCTACAACTCTGCATAATTGATTTCTAATAAATAAGTGATCATCTAGAGGTGAAGAGTATACGAACGCTTGTGTCCTGATCTTGGCTCGGACAAACTCACCCTCATGTTGATGAGACATTGATTTTGGCATCACTAAATAATGGAAATATTCATTAGCTGTCAGCATAGAAATACATAATGAAGGGGGGGGTGAAGGAAAGTAAAGCAGAGGGTGAGAGGGTAGAAAACTAGACGCTGAGAGGGCCAAACGGTTCATAAGGCAATAGAACCAACACAAGCAAGAAGTATTATTAAGCACATTTTTTCTGATTAATTTCCAAAGGGAAGAAACTATGAGGATGATCAAACTGTATTTACACATTCTTTTAAGCCATATGGGGTTCAGAACGTATAAATGTTGAAGCGTGGATGACATTTTTACCCATAACGACCCTACCTGTGTTATTTTTGTGGCAATAGCAAAAATATAACATTTCTCAAGTGTTTCATCACCATATATTATGATATTATCTAATGCATTGTGCATCTTTTTAATTGAAAACAGTTTTTTAATATTTAATTTTCTGACCATGTACATCAGGGGTCACCTACCCTGGTCCTTAAGGGCCGGTATCCTGCATATTTTAGATGTATCCCTCTTTCAGCACACCTGACATCCATTATTGGTCTTCTACAGAGCTAGATGATAAGCTGATCATTTGAATCAGGTGTGTTAGAAGAGGGATACATCTAAAACATGCAGGATAGCGATCCTCAAGGACAAGATTGGTGACCCCTGATGTAGATGTTCATAAAAGCTCAGATTAAAGTTGAGGGCTATTAACTCAGAAATAGAGAAAGCTCGTGAAAAAGTGACTGTATCAGCAAATATATCGTTATTCTATATCTTCATCCTCAGTCATTGATCAAACTGCAAGGGCTTTACTGGTGAATTAATGTCGCAGGAGATGACAGTGTTTCTACATTCACTGTGGAGCCTCTGAACGTCCAATGGTTTATATGTGATGACCATGAAAAGATGAAAATCTGTCCAAATTATTTGCATTTATTGATAGGTTTAGTGGATCAGAAGGTAGATAATTCTGGTTGCCAGTGGCCATTTGGATCTTCATAGGTTAAACAGGCCATAGCACCTCACACATTACTAGGTTAATTAAATTTGGTGACAGGTAGTATAAAGAGAAGAAATTTGTAGCAGGGGTTACCAATCCTGGTCCTCAAAAGCTACTATCTTGCATGTTTTATTTGTTTCCCTCTTCTAACACACGTGATGGCTGTTATGACACTTCTGCAGAGCTTAATGATAGGCTTATTATTTGAAGCAGGTGTGTTGAAACATGCAGGACAGTAGATCTCGAGGATCAGGGTTGATGACCCCTGTAGTACAATGTTTACAACATTGCAGTTTAAAGGAGTTATGCTTTTCTTTAAATGAAATTATGTCTTTTAAAGCATTTCCCTGCAGACTACCTACACTGTAACACTATGCTTGGGTCTGAATTCTTCATTAATTCATCTTCAACCCTATTTCTGAGTAATGATAACAAAGGTTGTTTTGAGTGTTGGCCCTTTAATGTAACGCAAATGAGCCACTTCATACCCCACCTACTCCAGGTTGTTGACCCGTTCAGCCACTTGTGTTTAATACAACTAACAACTGATTATTTTAGGTAATCGGCTTGAAATTTGGACATAGTTTCAATATGGACTACACACACTGCTGCTGATAACAATTACAGTGTACTAATGTTCATCAGAAGTCTTGACTTTATATGTGCAAATGTTGTGACATAATAAATTAAGCAGGAATCAAAATAGGATGGAGAAATCCATTGGATTTTTTCCAAAATGAATATAAAGATAGTGTTGTAGCACCTGGAGGATTCAAATTACAACTTTTTGAACTATTAGGCTATGTCGAGATGAGTTCAAAACAGGTTTTGTTTTGAAACCGTGTCAAAGATGTTATGTAAAAATGGAAATGTTTTAGTCAAAAATCTGCACCAGCATGACGAAAAGCTTGCTGAAAACGATGCAATTAACATGCCACACCCCTATGTGCACTGTAAGCCAGTGCCACCAGATATAAGAGAACAATTGAAGAATTAGTGTGCATGCGCCCACATCCTTTTTCTACCTGCATGACACACACGCCGGACACAAACAACAACAATAACATGAAGAGCAAGATGGCAGCAGCAATGACTACATGAAGAAGGGACACTCTCATCTGGACTGACGAGGACGTGGAGCTTCTGTTGAGTGTCTCTCAACAGTGACGTGTTATTCCGGTCATGTGGTCATGACGTGGCTGTGAACACACGTTTTACTAGCCAAGACTCATCCAGATGGGTGCAGAAACAGCACTGTCACCAGATCTTCCCACACTGGGATCTGTTTTCCAAAGATATCATTTTGGGCTACCCATGACACCGGCCCCATTTAGACGAAAGAAAGTTTATCGGATTGACTGGAATTTGTTTCCGTTGGATTGGGTCCGAGGGACCCCAAATACACAAATAAAGGCGCCAAAGATGAATATAAGTTGGTTTAGCAAAATATTACCCTTTAAGTATGATGGGCATTTTTCTTGATTTTTCTCTGAATGTTGAGATGCAGCGTGGCTGAAGTCATCACTAGAATGGGGAGAGATGCGTTGAAACATTCCCTTTAAAACTTCTACTCTGAGACAATGTACAACCATCACATTATATTAATATTGAGTTTATATAGAGTTTCAGAGGTATTACATTTTTGGTCTTACTGCCACTGGATACCCTTCACATTAACGTGATAACTAGAAAGACATTCGGTTTAGAAATTCCATGTTTTCCATATCAATGAATATCAAAAATGAACAACTAATATGATTTTAGATGACTTACCATTTCTAGATTGCTCACAAGGGGCCGCTCAAAATTTTAAAATCACTAAACACTCTTTTGTTCATATCTATGGAACTATTTGTCTGACGATAAATCAAGTTCCACTGAAAGGTCATGACTGGACGATGCCTCACGATGCCACTCAAGATGCCACTTGCAACTTCTCTGTCACTATCCTGATGGACTATATCTCATCTCTCATGAGAAGCATCACAGTTTGACACAAACACACCCCCTGCCACATACAGCTGGCCAGATTGAAACACAAACCAGCCAATCCTTCATTTGACAGACATTTACTATCGCAAAGCCAGCAGAGACAAGGGAGAGTGGCTGTTATCAGAGGATGGAGGAAGAACAAAAGAGTGAGTGACCAAACCAAGAACAAGACAAGAGCCTTTCTCTGGTCCAGCTTTTATAGAATGGAGAGAGAAGAAAGAAAAAGCATCTAAACAGATGCAGACTTAGCATTGTTGTTGCTACAGTTGTAGCTATGGCTCAGATAACTTCTCGATACTCCATCTATATCAGTAGATTTCTGAAGTCAAATGGTTATAGCAGTGTCTACTCCTTTATTAACCTATTTTTAAAATGATGCCAGGGTACTTGCTAGCTTACAGAGATGTTAGCATCCTCACATAGTAATCACAATTCTTTGTATCATGTAAGTGTGTAAGTATGAGGACAGACAATAGCACACATATAAAGTAACAGTCTTAAACTGGTAGAGTTTGGAAACCATGTAACTTAGGTGCGCTGTCCAGACTTGAAACTCAGATTTGACTGCTGCTGTCATTGTTAGTAGTGATGGGAGTTCTTTAGAGAACAAGCTGTTTTGGCTCCCAAATGGCTCTTCAGATTTTGTGGTTCTTAAATTAATTTAATACCAACAATAATGACCAATTAAGTGCAATATAAATTACTAATGTAAAGAACATCCACTATATCAAACGTTTTGTTATATATATATATATATATATATATATATATATATATATATATATATATATATATATATATATATGTGTGTGTGTGTATGTATATACCTTTATTTATAAACTCTACAGTGATATAAATAAATAAATGGATGGAGGGTTCTCTGGTTCCTGTGACAAATATTGGTGGAGCCAGCTCTATATGAAACTTTTTGTTTTGCACACTTTGCAATTGGTCTTTGTGGTTAGTGTCATTGAAATGAGTTTTGCTGTGTTCCCTGTTATCACTCATTGCATCATTTAAAAAATTTTTTTTTTTACCTTTCCAGTCCATTTTTGTTGTGGTCTCTCTGCTCTCTTATGCTCTCCCTCATATGCATGTGCTGCTACAGTGTGTGTGTCACTGCCACTCTCCCCTCTGCTCAGCGCAGAAACAGACAACACCCCACCCTGACCAATAAAGTCTGGCTTTAAGAGAGGAAGTGGAAAAACAGAGCGGCTCCCAATCAAGAACTGGCTCCCGTCATTGTCTTTGAGCCATTTCGTTCGCGACCGACACATCACTCATTGGTAGTTGATCAAATGGATGGATGGAAGCCCTGGGTCAGGGTCTCACTTGGGAACAATTGTGTCTGATTGGTGAAATGTCCTGTAGTCATTGACATAAGTCTCAGGAAATCCAACCAACCAAAATGATGATCACAGACAGTAAGGAGGGCTAGGTTATGAGGACTGAGGCAAAGGGATGTGGATGTCACAGACAGAAAACAGGTCAGATTTCCCAGGAGAAGAGAGGTGGTCAGACTCGGGACGGGGTCGGAAACAGGAAAGTGAGTTCAGGATGAATGCTGGAAACTCTGCGAGGATCTGGTACTAGGTGGATGAATTTGCTGATTAGGCACAGCTGGAAGAGACAGGTGGACTGGGTTAGGCTGATTAGGTGTGAAGCAGGGAGTTCTATGTGAAACCAGTGTTAGTGATGAGGTTCCAGGGCCAGGGAGGATACAGCACAGAAGCAAACTGTGATCATGTCCAGCTACTCCACTCCGCTCCAGTAGAATATTTGTTCAGTATTTTTTGGAGAGTGCAGACCTCCGTCAAGGCATATATGCTCTTTTCTGGCTTTTATAGTGATAACACTTTCACTTTTTTTTCTGTAGCTTTCAATCATGGTGGCGTTTTGTTACAGTTTTCCATATAAGACAGTATATATGGTCGTTTCTTGTTTTCATTGAACATTGCAGTCTCTTCATGTAGATTCCGTACATAACAAATTATCTATTTGCATTGCACTTATTTTCTATTTATTGACACATCACCTCATTTTTCTCATATTTCCCTCTCTGAGTTTCATATACATCACTTTGTAATCTGATAAAAAAGTGGCTATATTAAAAGTAGAAACATCTATTTCCATCAAAAGGTTCATTGAAAGTGAGAGTATATAAAGACTGGACTAGTGATGGTTCCAGTTCTTTTAGTGATTTCTGTACCATGCAGCATCTACTCCCAGCACAGTTTGTGTTAAAACTCCAATACACCACTCTTCATATCTGTAAGTTCTTCCAGTAAATTGAACAGTTGGTCTGGAAAATTGGCTGTGAGTTGGACCATTTTCACAACGAAAAGCATCTGTCTGCAAAGCATTTTTGTCATATGCTGACTTGGCAAGATAGGAGAAACCTTGTACCAATGAAGCTCAAAGAATTCTAGCGAGCTTTACTGTTTGCATTCATGCAGGGTTGACGGAGAGAACATAAAGAACACCAAAGAGAAATTTCAGATATGTAAAAAAAAAAAAAAAAAACTCATTTACTGTATGTCTGAAAGTATTGAATAGCCATGAAAAGCTGCCAAGCAGATCCGCCTGTGTTGAGCCTGTGTCATTTGCATGGATGACAATGAAGGAATATTGATATGTTTGGCCATGGATGTGGTCCTTTCTATGCAACAGATTCACATAAGGCCAGTGCAAATTGTGCCATATATTTTGGCTTTTGCAAATATTACGTGTTGAAATCTCAGATTGAACACAAACTCACCTCTGACTGACTATCTCCCTCTGTTTATTTCTGGCTCTCTAAATGTCTGAGAATCTGGACCTTTAATTATATATGTCAGGGGATAATATTTTCAGGTTGATCTGCTATTAATTAACTTAATACTGTTGTACCTTTTATAAAATATCCAGTGTCCTTGGGAAGTCAGGAATAGTGTGAGACACCTTGAGCTTTGACCTTGAAAATATCAGTACAAATGTTTCTGTACAAAAAAAGACATGAAATATAACATATTATATGCATCTCTGCTTGATAAAGACACAGTAAGTTACTGTCATCATCTTTTTACAGTGACTTCTGTCACAGGAATATTTCAACACCTTTTATCCTTCCTTCCCTCCCTCCCTCCTTCCTTCCTTCCTTCCTTGCTTCCTTCCCTCCTTCCTTCCTTCCTTCCTTCCTTCCTTCCTTCCTTCCTTCCTTCCTTCCTTCCTTCCTTCCTTCCTTCCTTCCTTCCTTCCTTCCTTCCTTCCTTCCCTCCCTCCTTCCCTCCCTCCTTCCTTCCTTCCTTCCTTCCTTCCTTCCTTCCTTCCTTCCTTCCTTCCTTCCCTCCCTCCTTCCCTCCCTCCTTCCTTCCTTCCCTCCTTCCTTCACACACTTCATTTAGTGAATAATCAGCTCATCATTATACCCTGCAAAAGCCTGATAAAGATGGAATGGTTTCCAGGTGTGATGGAAGAGGGAAATGTCTAAAACATGCAGAGCTGGAGCTTGACGCCCCTGGTTTAGATTGTCCACATTTTCCTTTCAGGTTACTCTATTACTACTCATAGATACATTTGTTTTGTAGCTGAAGTGAAAAAAACATCCATTTCACATTCAGGCACATATGTGACAGGTGAACCAACATGAGCCATCTATACATAATTAAATGTAAATAATTTTGGTTCCACAAATGAGGACATAAAAGAATGATTAAAAACAATTAAATAGATTTAAAATGATTGCTTCTCTTATTTTTTTTCCTCAGTGAGTTTGTCCTCTCTGCCTTCACTGAACTATTCTCACTAAATCCCTCAGGTACACCTCATATCTGTGAGGTTAAGGCTGTGTAAGCACAAACACAACAGAGAACAAGTGATTTATTGTGATGTCAAAATCTGGATTTATTCTTTTATCAGGAAGGTTTTTTTTGCTGTTTATGAAATAATTCAATATTTTTTCTGAATATTCCTAAAGAAACAGCATAAAATAAGACACTGAGCTGCAGAAGTAAACACATCTATGATGTCAAAAGCTGTTTTTCAGGTGTTTTTTGTGGAGTTAATGCATTACTTATTGACTTCTTAGGAAGCACTAGAGAAACTCATGTCCAACTGATGATGACCCAACTCATCACAATAGACTGTTAGACATTTCAGATGGTTTTTGCAGTAACTTGCAGAAAGTGAGATTTACAGTAATCTTACTGTATTTCAATTTAATAGCAACTCAGTGTTACTGTAGTTATGTAATGCAGTTGGTTACTGTAAATAAATAAATGTAACAATAAACTACTGTAATCCTATTTGTTGTATTTTTAAAATAATGCTGTAATTCAATACAAACTGAAACAATGAATTAAAAAATATCAGTCTTTATTTAAGACATTCACATTAATTTAACTTAATTTCATTTAAAATATGAACTAGACCAGACCTCTCATAACCTTACTATCTCAGATATTCTTGTGGTGAGTGTTTTGATTGTACAGTGGTCCCTCACTATTCACTTTTTGTTTCACAGATTTTTTTTTTTTTTTTAGTACAACTGAACACACCTTGTGTTCTGCATCCTGGTTTGTTCAGGAACGGTCTAACCTTGTCAATCACTTCAGTGCTGTGTCTCCTGTACAGAATGTGTTCAGCTTTGACAAATGTACAGAAAAACTACCAGTGTGTTGCTGAACTGTTCTTTGTTTGATAGTTTTCTCCTACAACAAAACCCACAATATCGACCAAATGTTCCGCACCTACAAAAGCCCTCAAAAAGCAGAGGAAGATAACCAGTGCACAAAAAGTTAGACTTGTGGACATGTTGAAGGATGGTAGAAGTTACACAGTTGCAGGTGCCATGACAGAATATATTAATGTTCGGTTTGTTCCATAAAGGAGGAGGAAAATAACATAAGGACAACAGCAGCAGTAAGGATGTAAAGAGGATGTTAAGTGTCCACAACAAAACCATGGGATCGCTGGAGTCTGCTTTAAGTAAGGTAAAGTACTTTATTTGTCATTATCCATCTGTACAACGACATGTGTCCTCTGCATTTAACCCATCCTTGATGCCATTGGGGTAACCTGTAAGGAGCAGTGGCCAGCCATGGGTGGCACCTGGGGACCCATCTCCTGCTGTATGAGCCAGGCTAATGGTCAGAATCGCCTGGCTGGAGGATTTGACCCTAACAAACATGCAAACTCCACACAAAAAGGCGGTTCGGGAATCAGACCTGGGTCTACTTGCTGTGAGGCAAAAGTGTTAACCGCTCAGCCACTGTGCCTAGCATTGTGGAACAGTGACTGGAGGAAAAACAGCATTATTCCCAGAAGAAAAATATGTGCCAACAACTACCCATAACTATATTCTCCACTGGGAACAACACCAGCACCAACACCTTCAATGGAAAAAGACAGGTGGGGACACAGAGGGATAGTCAGAGGAAGTGTGAAGTACATCTCTGAACCCACTTTATCCTCACTAGGGTCACAGGAGCCTATCCCAGCTACTTAAGGGTGAAGGCAGTGTTCACTCTGGACAAGTCGCCACTTCATCGTGCATACACAGACAATCACTCTCACATTCATACCTACAAGAATTTTAAATTAACCATTTAACCTATGTCTTTGGAGGAAGCCGAAGTACCCGGAGAGAACCCACACAGACACGGGGAGAACATCCAAACGCCACCAACTGGTTGGTTTTAGAATCAAACTCAGGACCTTTATTTTGCTGTGATAGACAAGTGCTATCCATTGGAGCACTGTGTTGCCTCTGTGAAATGCATGTGAGTCACTATTAATAATTGCTTATGCCACCAGTCCAAGAGAGAAATGTGAGAATTCACCCTCCTCGCCTCCAATGTCACTCACTTGTGTATGAATGTTTGGTGGTGGTCAGAGGGGCCGTCGGTGCAAAATGGCTGCCATGCTGCTGTCAGTCTGCCCCAGGGCAACTGTGGCTACATATGTAGTTTACCACCACCAGAGGGAGCATGTGAGAGTGAATGAATAAAGGGTCAGGAATGTGAAGTGCTTTGTTTGAGTGGCCATAAAAGCACTATATAAATCCAATCCATTATTATTATCATGGGGGGGGGGGGGCTGATGTAAAGCACTTTCTGCTACGTGCACCATGTATGAAAAGTGCTGTATAAATAAAGTTTGATTGATTGAATTATTTAATGTATTAGCTTGATAAGTCTAATAATTTTGTAAAAAGTGTACAGCTTCTCCACACTACTTCAAATGCTGATTATTTGTTAAATACTCCATTTGTAAATCACGACTGACTGTTATAGTAGTCTGGAAATTAATTAGTGAAAGGGAAATTGAAAATACGCCAGTAGATGCAGAAAATGAACACTGCATTTTGGCTTCTTTCTGATAAACTGCCCTATTTCCAGTACTAATGTGGCCAAAGCACATTTCACAAGTGTGTTCGATGTCACTGTTACTTCTCCTTTGCAAATCAGGGATGCAAAGGCATGAATAAATCCAGAAGACAGAAGAGCAGCAGATACTCCAAGGAATGAAGACAGGACGTCAGTGTTTGTGACTGTGAGTGCAAATGCGAGTGCTGACATTTGTCTTCTTGGTAAGTACTTCTCCCTGAAAACAGTTCCCAGAGAACCATAAGCCTCTGCAGTTTGTAGGAAGAGTCATGATTGTTCCCAATGACGTCTGCTGTATCTTTTCTGCACCAAATACAGATGATGTAAAAAAAAAAAAAAAAAAAAAAAGTTTGGTTTTAGTTGTGGGTTCAATGTTCAAATAAGTAATTAATGACGTGAAGAGCCTCACTAACTCTAACCTTTGGTCACATTCTTTAAGCTCTTTCTGAAATAATAATATGGAGTTTTCTACTTTATAATAAGTTATTGTGTCTAACGTACAGATTACAATATTGTGCTCTTACTGTGACCTGTACAGTGACTGATAAAAACATACTAATGCCTAATTAGAGCCGTTATTGCTTTTCTCTGGTCTGGTATTCACTACACTGTAAAATAAATAACGCAAAAAAAAAAAAAAACAGGCAGCTGTGGTTGTCGGAAGAATCCTGTAAAAAAAAAAAAAAAAAACACATCAAACTGCAAAAATTACAGCTGCATATTATTTAATTTTTAACACAAAATATTTTCTGATAAACAATTATGCTGCAATTTTCCAACTTTGCTGTTAATTCTGATGATTTTTTTTAAACTGATCAGTTCTTGAAGACACAACCAGACACAACAAACCCCACCCCTCGCATTTATTGTAGCTTATTTTGGCATTGATTTGGTAAGGTTATTCATTGTGCCTCACATAATGACAATACAGACTCTTGAACATTGTTTCATTATTTATTTATTTTGTTCAATTCAAGCAAAGAAAATCTGCCAATGGGAAAAAGTGGTAATTATTTTGGTAAGATTTCTTTATGCTTTTCAACAGCTATTGTCTAAACATAAGTTCTTATATCTCACTGAAAAGTTAGGCTTTAAGTGATTGTCTTTTTTTAATGTGATGAGGAATTTTGACCAACTGACAAAAATACATTTGGTAAGACTTTGATATTTACCAGTGTAAAATGAGAATTGGATCATTCTATAATCCTTGGATAATATTTTCGTATTGGAAGAAAACTTGATAGGTGAACGTTTCTTATTGCACTGGCAGATAATGTTACTTGAAATAAGAGATTTTTTTCCCCAATAATGAGTCAAATGTTCTAATTTTCCTTTATTTGATTTTCGTTCTCTCTCTTTCTTTTTTGTAGTGCACTGAAGTTGGAGTAAATGTTGGGTACGATGAGTTCTGAGTGCCAGAGGTGGTGAAAGTACTCACATTCTGTACTTAAGTAGAAGTACAGGTACTCGTGTAGAAAAAAATACTCTGGTAAAAATAGAAGTACTGATTCAACTCCTTTACTGAAGTAAAAGTACAAAGGTACGTTCCTGTAATAAAGTACAAAAGTAAAAAAGAAAACTGCTTTTTTTTATCATGAAAGCAATAATACTTATTTAACCAGAAAAAATCATAAAGGTTTCAAAATGAAGCCTTTAAAAGTGAATTACTGTGTAGATAATGTTTGATCAGGTCACTATTCAGTTTTGTCGGTATGGGCAGGAATTTAGGAAAATGAAAAAAAAAGTCATAGTTGAGACAAAAATGTAATCATGAGATTTAAGAAAAGTATAAATATGACATAAAAATGCAGAATTTAAAGAGGAAAAATCAAATTGTGAGTTAAAATGTTAAAACAGTGAAATTATGAGATAATAGCCATATAACTACAATGCATGAAGTCACAGTTTCCCTCTGAAGTGACTGGTTTTTCGTACTATCTGTTTAATTTGAAAAAGTAATGAGTCTATTCTGAGAATGTAAAGAGTATAAGATACTTATATACAGATATTTATATAAAAATAATGTAGGGAGTAAAAGTAAAAATTTGCCAGAAAAATAAATACTCGAGTGAAGTACAGATACCTAATTTTTTTTTTTTACTTAAGTACGGTAACAAAGTACTTCTACTCAGTTACTTCCACCTCTGACACTGACACTGTCCCTTGTAGGAATGTGGTTGAATATCAACATCATATTCAGTGAAGCCATGAAGTCATTTTTTTTTAAAAAATAAGAATTTATAAACTTTTTTTTTTTTAAACCCAGTGATAAAAAGTTGGGAGTAAAAGTAAAAAGTTGCCAGAAAAATAAATACTCAAGTACATATATCTAAAAAAAAATCTACTTAAGTACAGTAACACAGTACTTTTACTCAGATACTTTCTACCTGTGAGTGCAGCCTCCAAACCCTGCACAAGTGCATCTGTGTTCTGTTGTGACAAGTCCATTCACTGACAAATAACCGTGAGCCACTGTGTTTGTGTAGGAAACAGAAAGAGACTGAGAGAGTCAGAGGTGGAGGAATCCTATTAAGACTCAGGCCTTGAAATAGAAATCCCAGGACAGTAAAATGAGTGGACAGAGAGGGATCTAATGACAGCAGCGGAGAAGGCACCGAAATGGAGAGAGAGAGAGAGAGAGAGAGAGAGACTGAGACTAGAGTGTATGTGACACACAGAGAGAGAGAGAGAGAGAGAGAGAGAGGAAGCTCCGGCAGAGTCTTAACGGTGTGGATCCGATCCTTGCGGAGGGATCCGGCGCTAGGACCCGGGAGAGCAGGCCGGTAGGAAAGAGCTGTGACTGGTGTGAAGCTGGAGTTAAACAGACGAGGGACATGATGAACAGACGGACTTCCGGTTGGTCCAAGACAACCTTAATCTACTTGGATTTCTCGTAAAATGTCAGTGAATAATACAGTAACTGATCCACTCTGATAAGATGAATATGTATGTATTAATTAATTAATTAATTAATTAATTAATTAATTGATTGACTGATTTCACTTAGTTGTCAGAACACAATAAGCCTATCAAATTATCTATCTGTCTGTCTGTCTATATGTCCGTCTGTCTGTCCGTGTTTTCTTGTTAATATTAATTACGTTTAGCTCTAAATCTAAAAAGTATGCAATGATTGCATGCTCCATGTGTTTGACTGTCACTATCTTTGTTTAATTACCTTTTTTGATTTAATTTCTTACCGTTTTTGCTGTGACAATTATATTTCCTCCATTTCATATTTACGTGAATGACGCCTCCCCACAAAAAATCACTATCTGATTAAAAAAAAAAAAAAAAAAAAAAATATATATATATATATATATATATATATATATATATATATATATATATATATATATATATATATATATATATATATATATATATATATATATATATATATATATATATATATATATATATATATATATATATATATATATATATATATCTCGCATGAGGGTCATATTTACTGTCTCTGTGATAGTTCTACACTCAAATATTTCGCTCCAAGTCACGTTTTATTTTGAAACTCATGACCGGAACATTTCCCAGGCGTTAATCCAGTGTCTTTACACGGGTGTCAGGCACCCGGTGCGCTCCTCTCCTCTCCAACTCCCCTTCAGTCTGTCACAGACCGTCTGAGTGCGCACACACGCACCGTGTCCCAAACGTGCGCACAAGCCCAGTGGAGACCAGAGGACAGGAGACAGACAGAGACAGCTCCTGTTTTGTCGGTCTCCAACTTACTGTCTTCTTTTCTTTTTTTTTTTTGCTTCCACCTTTTGTCTATTCTGTCTTCTTCGCCACCAATGCGAGGATTTTATCACTGCTGTTGCTTTTGTTATCACTGTTATCCAGAACTCCGGAAAACCAGTGTAAGGATCAGACAGGAGTATGTAAAATAACAACCACTGAGCCAAAACAAGAGGACAAACAACAACAACAAAAAGAACAAACATGGACGGACGGAGTTATTCTGTCGTTTTGCCGCCAGCTTTCATCTACTTTGTACTTTTGGGATTTACTAATGGACAATTCTTTCCAGGTAATTCCATTTATTTATTCTAACGGTGCAGTGTCTTTTTTTTAAATCTTTGCATGTATTTGTTTCTCCCTGGAGGCTTGTTTGAGGAGTTTAATGTTATAAAGACTGAGGTGGGACTAACAGATATTAGAAAAAGCCTGGTAGTGCGTGCGTTCCAGTGACTTCAGGTGCACCTTGAGCCAGTTGTATTATTATGATGGAGGTTTAATAAACACTGGTGAACCCACACTTTCTTTAGTGCTGAAGCCTATTCGTGTTTGTACAGGATCGAGTTTATCTTGATATTTTGATATAAAGAGATTGGCGAGTAATGATGAATTGCTTTAAAAATGAGGAAAATAGTTTTAATTATTTGAATAGACAAATGTTACCTCATAATGTCCACGGCCTGATCTCTCATTACGCACCACAGTTCCATGTGCGCGCGGAGGTTTGGTGAATATACTTTTAGACTTTGAGGTGCTGTTGCTCTGGTAAGTCTGTGTCTGTGGAGGCTTTAGATGTGTTTTGGATGCTGGTTGTGTTTTAATGGGACTCATATCATAATGTGCTGAAAAAGTTGTCAGCGTCTAAAAAGTAAAAGGTGTGATTTATTTGTTAGGTGGAGATAGTAAAAACGTTTAGGCTGCAAATTCCTTTATTGATCTGTTACAAAAGGCACGCGTTCACAACCCACAGCAGTGTTATGAAGGTACCGTGACTAAATGAGCCCACGCAAGCCTGTTCAGTCTGCCTTCATCTTCATCTTCATCACTCAGAGTGTGCAGCAGCAGCAGCAGCAGGTCGCGGACTGCACGCGCTCCTCTGGCACTTGTTACGCGGTGGAGCTGTGTTTCTACAAAGAGGATAATAAAAAAAAAAAATCACCCCCCCCCCACAACAATAACAAATAAAACCCCCTATTATATACAGAATTGGGTGTACATCTGTGCTGATAAATAGTTCTGCCTCGACTAAAACAATTTATTATCAGAATCCGCTTTATTGCCACATGATTTTACTCCAGGTTTACTATGGTGCCACTAAAGAAAGAGAAACATAACTACACATATCAAGACATAATTCACATAACATGAGTGCAATGCTGTTGTGCCATATTGTGCCAAAAGCGAAACACAAGTTTATTTTCACGACGAAAAACAACAGATCAGGATAAAGGATCATTGTTCCCGGTCTAAGTCTGTTTTCATTCTTTGACAGTTGAACTGGATTTGTAATGTATAGTGAAATCAAATTTAAAAAAAAAAAGCCTGTGCTCTATACCCATCCAACAAAATCCTTTTTTTTTATGGAGTTGAGTCTCCATATAACTCCACAGATCGTTGTGAATGTCTGAGGTTTTTGCCGCGCACTGCAGCAACACAAGCATCCCGTCGGCTGTGTCCGCCTCTCTGCCGGCACCTTCTGCTTGGTATTCATACCCTGTAAGGCTGCAAAAAAGAGCTTACTTTCAAGGGAAGACGGGCTCCAAACACTCTCCTCTCTTCCCTTTTTCCCCCCCCCCAGTCGGTCGTAGACTCCGTGCAGTGTGCCGTAGCACCGGTGCCCATCAGTGTCCGTGCGTAACAGCGCAGCACATGAACCTGTGCCAATGCACTAACTGTGGAAGGAAACAACTCTGGGACAGATCTGCGTGTCTTTTCCACGTGTCACATTCATATGGGTGTTTGTCACTGAGGGGCACTGGAACTTTAACAGCTTCTAAAGTGTGTTTGTGTGTGTGTTTTTGGAAGTGTCATAGAGGATGTGTGTGACAGAAGGAGGACAAAAAGGATGTCATCACTTCATATTAGAACTGGAAAATCTGCTGCGTAATATGCATGTGGTGTCACTCCTGGTTTCTCTATAACAGCAGGATATATTAGTTGAACAGAAGCTTCATTTGCAGTGCGCGCGCGCGTGTGTGTGTGTGTGCGCGCGCGTGGAGGGCTCAAAAGTCGTGTCGTGTAATTTCCATCTTTGTCGTTAGGGGGCGATATAGGCCCATCAGACCACCCTAGTCTAATGGACACACACACACACACACACACACACACACACACACACACACACACAATCAGAGCGACCAGACTGTTTCTAATGATTCTTCTGGTTCTTTTTCTAACTGCTGGATTTAGTTTTTTTAAATATAAAAACATACGGCTGAAATGATAATGGCCTGAGAGCCACTGATGAAGAAAATGATCTCAGATTGCGTCTGTCTGCCTGTCTGTCTGCCTGTCTGTCTTAATGACATCTCCTGTAACATTCCTTGTCCTTTCGTACATCGCCTGCACATTTTGGGGCCAAATTATTTGTATTAAATTACTTATTAGGTGGTATAGTATGAGATGTTATATATGTTCAATAATGTTAAATCAACAGTGTGAAGTAAGTACTATACCTGTTACTGTTCTCAATGTGTGACTTGACTTGAATGGGGTGGAGTGAGTGTTTATTATTTTATTACTATTTATCATAAGGTCTATTTTTTGCTATAACATGCATATGTATTTTTGCTATGTGTGTATATAATGACAGTGTGCAAGTGTTTGAATACGATTTTAGAAAGAAAGTCAAATGTACAGAAATAATCCTGTACACTCCACTCCTGTGTTTCCCAAAGTATGGGTTCCAGATCTGCTTTTACTGGATGGCTAATTAGTACAGGAAATGTATAGTAATATTATGACAAGTGAATTCATTTTGGAATTCAAAACAGAAGGACTTTCTGCGGAAGGGTTTATTAAAGGCATATGAAAAGAAGAAAAGAGGTATGAGATATTAAAATAAGGGGAAAAAATATGTGAAACAAGCAGTAAGACTAAAGGGGAAAAGTAAAAGACACAATTAAAATGATGTAGCAAATATAAGAGGTCAAAAATTATTCCAGACAGTGTTTTAACAGATGAAGAGTAGTAATTCCTAATGTATTCATCTTTTACGTTTTCGTAATGAGTTGAGGCTGAATTCCTCATCTATAATGTGAGCTCAAAAAGTCTCTGATCTCTGTGAATAAAACCAAACTGTCTCTTACTCTGCCATTTTAGAAGCTAACTGTGGAAGATAGAGTAGCATATAATAACATGGCTATGGTGCATACAATTATCAACAGTGAGACATCAGGTTACCTTAATAATTATTTTCACAGACTAAATGGCATGTTTAACTACTTCACTGACCTTGTGTTATATAGATTTAAAACTTCAATGGCTAAATTATTATAGTCAGGGTCAGTCCTATTCTGCCCTACAAATTAAAAAGGCAGTAACTGCACAGAAAGCCAAACTGAGAAAAATGACCTTAAAGTTCTGTTGTTGTCCAGCCCCAGTAGTTGTAGGTAGATTATTGGACATGAGGCGGTATTGTTACTGCATATTATCTAGTTCTCTAAAAACCACCTTATATATACATATTTTGTCTTTTTATCTGATAATTTTGACTTTTTGTCTCATAAATTTGACTTTTTAGCTAATAATTTAGACTTTTTATCTCATGATTTTGACTTTTTATCTCATGATTTAGACTTTTTATCTCATGATTTTGACTTCAGTTAATGCAGCATATATATGAAGAAACCTTCATAAAAACCATTCATTGACAGTGCACCTTATAGTGTGGAAAATACAGAAATTACATACTCTGTGTCAGTCTAATGCAGTGATTCATTGTAAACTATTGGGGCAGGGTCCTAAATGGACATTGGTAAGAACACAGTAATAGTAGTAGTAGTAGTAGTAGTCCTTTTTTGCAGTTATGGTACAAACACTCACCAATTTTCTCCAAAACAACAGACATTTGAGATGATTTGAATGTTGCAAAAAACTACAATAACTCAGTTTAGCCAAAAATGCAGTTAATACCTTTTCGTTTTGTAGGGCAGTCCTCCGCAATAACCATTCGTGCATATTTTTTGATGTGTTTTGGATAACATATGGACAATTTATTTAGTTTGTTTTCGATGTTTTTCTTGGACTATGACTGCGTTTGTTAGAATATGGTTCCTCTGTAGTTAATTATGAGACAAAGGTTCAGATCTGCTGTTTGACATTTGTATTTTGAACAAATGAGTGATTGTACCTGCTGTGGTTATTTTATTTGAAAGTGGTTTATATCTTCTGACGTGTGAGAATCTCAAACTACATGAGGTCATGTGACATATGGGACAGGTTTGAGCAACTACTTCCGGCCTATATGTGGACCCTTGGAAGTTTAAAGGGTTAATATATTCCAAAAAAAAGCCAAAAGTTCCAACAAGCGTATTTTTGTTCATTTTTATTTTGTTTACAGCTAATGAAAATGAATGTTCTGTTCACATATAGCTGTGCAAACTGTGATTACCCCCCCCCCCCCCCCCCAAAAAAAAAGAAAAAAGTGAAAAAAAAGTTTTTCATTTGTAGCATCTGTTCCACTGTGTCCTGAAAAGGTCAATACTTCAACCTCACTCTTAGTTATGTTTCTACGTCTGTGTCGTTTCTATCTTGAGTAAATCTTTGTTTCCATTCTCGTCTGTAAACTGAAGGACGCGTCGTAACATAATATTGTATGTTCACAGAATCAATATCCCACATGACTTGGTTGTAAAATGCTCAGTGTAGAAAAATACAACATTCTGAATACTAGTGGAGTGTCAGTGCAAAGAGAAGGTCATTTATTTATTTATTTTAGTTGCTGATTGATGGGTTTTAAATAATTAAATCCTGCACGATGAGACATTTATTTTATTATTCTGGGAAGAAGACATTCCTGAAGACTCTGCAGAATAAATGTGGAGGTTTCATTGAAATGAATGAGGGAATTGTGCTCCTCTGTGTCTGAACACTGGCTTTTTTTTTTTTTTTTTTTTTTTTGCTTTTTTCTGTGAAGTGACCCTGGTAGAATGTTTGATTGTGTAGTTTGGACACAGCTTTATGTTCAGAGCAGAGGCGTGTGTTACTCAAGGCTGTGGGTTTGATCCTGAATGCTTATGTGTGTGAACCGAGGCTGCAGCTGTGCACTTGATCCACGCCTTTGAGCTTCAGCGATCGCTAATTGTTAAATATCCAGTTGGATCTGGAGGTGATATCAAAAGCCCTGAGGTGTGTATGCGTGCTTATGTTCTTATCTTTCTGGGGACATTTATATGTTTACGCAGTCTTGATATGGGGACCTCTGACACTATGGGGTCCAAAATTCAGGTCCTCACAAGGGTTAGATATAAATAATGGTCTCCACTAGTAAAATAGAAATGATATGGCCCTATGAATAATTTTTTTTTAATGAGTTTTTTTTCTGTAAGTCCTCAAAAAGCATGAGGGAAACAGGTTAAAAGTGAAACATGTATTTTTCAAAGGTTTGAAAATGTGTTTACTTTTTTAAAAAAAAAAAGGATTTATTTTTATGTAGTTTTTAAAATTAGTTATGTATTATTTTATTAGTATTATTATTTACTCTATATATTTCTATAAATTCTTTTTATTCATTCATATTTATTTATTTATTACATTTAATTTTTTATTTATTATTGTTATTATTTTTTTTTTAAAGATGTGTTTACACTCGCTACCCAATGACTACTTGATTATAAAACTTGCTCCTCATGAGACATGGAAACCAACGTGTGTGTGTGTGTGCTTGTATTCATATCTTTATGGGGACATTGATATGGTTACACACCACACATCATGGGGACCTCTGACACTATGGGGACCAAAATTCAGGTCCCCATGAGGGTTATATAAAATTATTGTTGAAATCTGTGTGAAGTATCCACATTTATTTATTCATTTTCAATTAAATGTATTATTATTATTTTTTAATGTATTAAATTTTATTACTTTATTTGTTTTCTATTTTATGTTTTTAACTTTATATTTCTGTATTTGAAAATATATTGACTTTTTCCATGTATTTGATTTTTAAATTAAATTTTGATTTTTAATTTCATTTCATTATTTTTATATATATATATATATATATATATATATATATATATATATATATATATATATATATATATATATATATATATATATATATATATATATTATATATTCTTAAAGTTGTACAATTTCTTTCTTCATTTAAAAGAAAAAATAGGTGTTTACACTCACTACCCAATACCTACTTTACCTACAATTGATGATTACAAATGTAGTCCTCATGAGGCATGGACATGTGTGTGTGTGTGTGTGTGTGTGTGTGTGTGTGCATTTTCAGGGATCCCAATTTAAAATGTATATTCCAGATAATGTGATTTCTTTGGTTGTATGAGGATAGAAAGGTTAGGATTGAAAGAGACAAAAGGAGAACGTCTGTCTCCTTGACTCAGGTGACATGTTGAAGGGACGTGGACAAGACTTTGGTTTTGATCGAATCAATACCACCTCAGTTCCTCAATTACAGAGCCTTTTATTTGATTAGTGTACCACACAGAAGGAGAGTGTCATACCAACACAGGAGAGGTGAAACTTTAGGAAATGTGAAGGAGCAAAGCAAATGAAAAAGAAGGTTAGTAGAGAACAATTTAGGAGCTTCATAAAGAACTCAAACAGATGAGATGTGATGATGGAAGGCTGACATGTGGACAGCTGCTGCTACTGGTGGAAGTTGGCTGTAGTGTCTGGAGGACGGATAATGCAAACAATTATAGGCTTGGTTGGTTTTTTCCACCCACACTGAAGAAACATTTTCTATGGGAAAAAAAACTGTCAGCTGTGGCTACTAGAACAATGCTGTAAAACACATAAAATATATCAAACCACATTTACAGAGTAACATGTCGTTTAATCATTTTAAACATTTCCTCTCCTCTCATTTCCTCTCCTCTCACTTCCTCTCCTCTCACTTCCTCTCCTCTCACTTCCTCTCCTCTCATTTCCTCTCCTCTCATTTCCTCTCCTCTCACTTCCTCTCCTCTCACTTCCTCTCCTCTCACTTCCTCTCCTCTCATTTCCTCTCCTCTCACCTCCTCTCCTCTCACTTCCTCTCCTCTCACTTCCTCTCCTCTCACTTCCTCTCCTCTCACTTCCTCTCCTCTCATTTCCTCTCCTCTCATTTCCTCTCCTCTCACTTCCTCTCCTCTCACTTCCTCTCCTCTCACTTCCTCTCCTCTCATATCCTCTCCTCTCACTTCCTCTCCTCTCATATCCTTTCACTTCCTCTCCTCTCTTTTCCTCTCCTCTCACTTCCTTTCCTCTCACTTCCTCTCCTCTCACTTCCTTTCCTCTCACTTCCTCTCCTCTCATTTCCTCTCCTCTCACTTCCTCTCCTCTCACTTCCTCTCCTCTCATTTCCTTTCCTCTCACTTCCTCTCCTCTCACTTCCTCTCCTCTCACTTCCTCTCCTCTCATTTCCTCTCCTCTCACTTCCTCTCCTCTCACTTCCTCTCCTCTCACTTCCTCTCCTCTCACTTCCTCTCCTCTCACTTCCTCTCCTCTCACTTCCTCTCCTCTCACTTCCTCTCCTCTCACTTCCTCTCCTCTCATTTCCTCTCCTCTCATTTCCTCTCCTCTCACTTCCTCTCCTCTCATTTCCTCTCCTCTCACTTCATCTCCTCTCACTTCCTCTCCTCTCACTTCATCTCCTCTCATTTCCTCTCCTCTCACTTCCTCTCCTCTCATTTCCTCTCCTCTCACTTCCTTTCCTCTCATTTCCTCTCCTCTCATTTCCTCTCCTTTCACTTCCTTTCCTCTCACTTCCTCTCCTTTCATTTCCTCTCCTCTCACTTCCTTTCCTCTCACTTCCTCTCCTCTCATTTCCTCTCCTCTCCAGGTTTCTTTTTTAAACATGTAGTTTATCATTTTAAACATGTAGGTGTATACATAGCTTTGCCGTGACGTCACTTCCGTGAGTAAAAGGGGGGAATAAACAGCGAAGCAACCACTGCGTGAACTGCACTGCACCGTCCTGCACCCTTAAAACTTCATGTAAAATACCCACATCTTGTGCAGCCTTCAGGTGCAATAACCATACTTGGATGGAAGACAAGCTGTCTTTTTCCACATACAGACAGAAAAGAGTGAAAAAACGTGCAGCATGGCTTCAGGCGAATATCTGATGATGGCATACAACTCATCTTGATGTGTCTAGGTAAACCATATACAACAGTGTAAATGAACATTTAACCACAACCTAATGATAACACACATCTATAAAAAAAAACAAAAAACAGTTAGCTTTGGAACATACCTCTGACCAAGTGGTCACTGCAGACACAGGCATTAGCATTAGCATTAGCATTAGCAGACTCTGCTCTTCCTGACCGCAAACGTAGATTTAGAATCGACTTTTTACAGCATTATTCTGTGACCTTTGTCCATTTGTCACCTTTGTGAAGGACCATCTTTGGTACTCTAAAAAATAAAAACTATTTTCCTTCTCTCAGTTGCAATGATTGGTGCAGCCGTAAAACTACACAAAACACAGACATTTTCCCAATGGAAAACTCACTCAGCTTCACTTCCTGCCCTCTATCTGAAAATCGCGCACTGACTGTATAGCAACGTGACGTCACGTGAAACCAAACTATTCTTCACATATCATTGAATGGAGTTGGTGCAGTCTGTCTCTCTCTCTTTCAGCGCCACTGTTCACTTAAGCATTCGTTTAATGTCCAACTCTCTGTCTCTCTCTCTCTCTTTCCCAGACACACACTCGCCGATGTAGTCACAACGCCCAGGCACTCAGCATGCCCTGCTATTAGGCTGTCAGTTAGTCAGGCCAATAGAATAAGTGCTGTGGATTAGGCAGACGCACACACAGTGAGTGAGAGGCTGGACAGCATACTAAACACAACAGGCCACAAGGTGACAGACAGCCTGTCATAAAGCACTCGCTCAATCTCTCTCTCTCTCTCTTTCTCTCTCTCTCTCTTTCTCTATCTCTCTCTAATTCTCTATCTATCTCTCTCACACACACACACACACACACACACACAGCAGAGGAAACAATTACAGCCACTCAGACAGTCGATAACACGCAGACATAATCAACTTAGCATCACATTTGGTTTTTTTTCTCCTCTTTTTCTCCATGTCTTCACCTCCTGTCATCCTTTGCACTTGCTTCTGCTTTTGTTTTCGGTCTTTTTCCTCCTCCCCTTCCAGAAAGGAGTGATGAACAAGGCGACACACAACAAGGCTATCCATCTTGACACCTTTTACCCTCTCCTTACGTAGCACTTTCTCTTGTGTTCATCCATTATTTCTCTCTTTCTTCCTCAAGGTCTTCCTTATCTACTGTTACCTCTGTCCTCCTCTTTCTTTCAGTCCCTTCAATTCCATCCTTTTCTGTTCTTTGTTTGTTTTCTCTCAATCTCATTTCCTCTCCTCTCCTCTTGTTTCCTCTCCTCTCGTTTCTTCTCCTCTTACTTCCTCTTCTCTCGTTTCTTCTCATTTCCTCCCCTCTCATTTCCTCTCGTCTCACTTCCTCTTCTCTCATTTCCTTTCCTCTCACTTCCTCTTCTCTCCTCTCATTTCTTCTCATGTCTTCTCATTTCCTCTCCTTTTGTTTCTTCTCCTCTCACTTCCTCTCCTCTCATTTCCTCTCATCTCACTTCCTCTTCTCTCCCCTCATTTCTTCTCATTTCCTCTCCTCTCACCCCCCCTCCCCCTCCTCTGGTGAATGGAGTTGTAACCAGTTACTGTGTCAGTCTCTGCCACAGTCGAATATACTGTGGTACTTGACATATGATGAAATGAATTTGCTATGATGAAAGCTGTTCCTATTGTTTCAGATATTTTCCGTAGTTAATGACAGATTTGTATGTCAAGTGTAAGACATACTGATTAAAGCAGAACTTTTTACAACAAGATAAAAATGTATAACAAACATTTCTCTCTGAAAAAATATTTAAGAAATCAAATAAAAGTAGATTAATCAGCTATTATGTATAATGTCAAGTATAGTCTGCTCCAAACTGTTCACAGATAAGACACTAGGTTATGTTTTAATGGGACATTCATGAAGGAGTTCATGGGCAAATGGAAAAAATAAAACCTTAAAACTTTACTCTGTTCATAATCCAAACTTAGTGTTAGTTTCAGGACGTCATGGCCACTTATCAAAGTTATTGCCAGAAAAAAATACAACAAAGTAATTTCCCAGCAGGAGGTAAACACCACTTAGTTCTGTAGTGATGGAGAAACATGTCAGACTGACAGTTTTGTCTTCCACTGGGATATCTGAAGGCACAAAAACCAAACCAGATACCGTGAGCGATGAATGCTAATGCTTTGAGACTCACATCTAATGGAAAGACAAGAAAAATGGATATTCCAAAGGCCACCCTGCCCCTCAGGGACGTTTTATTCGGTGCACTGACTGAACAAAAAACCCTCCACAAACAAACACATTGTAGTAGCCATGAGAAGTGGCATTACTACAGGTAATTTTTTTTCACCTTTTAACCTTCACTATTTTTCACAAAGTACACCTGTAGTAAAAGTGTAAAGTCCACATGGATTGGATTATACGTGAGCATGGTCAGGTGGTTCCATAGGTCAAAGAAATTGTTCAGATTATATTTGATATATTTACATGATGATTTTTAATTCCAAATTATTAATTCAGAATAAAATTATTCAGAATTTAAAGCTCTTTCTTTTGTGTTTACATGGACATGTTAAATAAGAATAAAGGTTACCATGGGAAACAGTTGTAAAATGACAAACAACACTATCAAAATGAACAAAAAAGGGAGGTCCACTAAGGAGGTTATGTTTTTATTGGAGTTGGTCTTTTGATTTTTTTTTTTTTTTTTTTGCAACATTTCTCAAAAAGTTATGGATGGATTTGGATTAAAACATTTAAGGCTATGTTGGGAGTGTCATAAGGAAGAAATGATTACATTTTGGTGGTGATCCAGAAGAGATCATGGGTTCTAGATCACTTTGAAATTTTACATTGCGATAAATGGAGAATACATTTCAAAATGATCCAGAATACAGGATCTCTTCCAGATGACCACCAAAATGTAATTATTTGTTCCTTGTGACACTCCCAACACATCCTGATTTAAAAAAAAAATCAAAACCCATCCATAAGTTTTTGAGTAATGTTGGTAACAGACAAACTCCAGCGAAAACATAACGTCCTTGGCGAAGGTAATAATAACTAACAGACAACAAGATAAAAGTATGTGATTAATTAACTAAAATGAACCAAAATGATTAAAAATAATGAACAAAATGATCAAAAATAGAAAGAACATAAAATCAAATAATCAATATATGACAATAAAATACACAAAATAGGCTAAAAATAATAAAGAAAACCAATGAATATTGTGGACATGGTACCAGTGCAGTGCATTCTGGGTAGAATGAAGGCTATTTACAATGGACAATGAAATGAAATGTAAACCCCTTTGTCTACAAACTACACACATGTACCAAATTGCGACCTCAATTATGTCTGAATAATGTAATCAGAGTCAGACGATGCTCCCAGACGACATTAAGTGCTTAAAGCTATATCCCCTTCTACTGTGCAGCCGCTTCCACCTCCACACTCTGACATTATGCTCAGGAATCTGTTGTGGCACTAATAATTTAAATAAAATATACGCCTGCTGGACACCGACACTTTCATTAATAATAGGTTAAACCATTAATTACTCTTACTTTTCTCATAGCATCAATAATACAGGGTGAATATCACTGCCCATAAATTATATAGTGGTCATAAATGTTACATAAGCCAATGCAAAAACAAAAAATAAATAAAGAATAGATGAAGAATTCTGCAGCTGAGTGTAAGGGCACATAAATGGAGTGGAAAATCTTTTTGTTTTTATCCTGTAGAGACTGATAAGTGGTAGCCTTGGGGCATGGTAGTGCAGATGTTCATGTTTTATTGCACTGTTGCCCCGCCTTCAAAAGCAATCGTGGTAAAGCAGAAGCTAGCTAGCTAGAAAGGATAGTGGCAAAGCCTGTGTGACATGAGAGTGTTTGTAGGAAATTAAAACATACATGTCTCAAAAGGGAAAAACAACAACCTTCAACTGGATGATCTACTCTTTATCAATATGCATGTTCTGTCCTGATGTTTCTATATGTTTCAACTTTTGCACTGGCTTGTTCTTGTTTATAAAACATTCCTTCATTAGAGTTTATCTGGTTCAGTTTATTTCTTTGTTTAGCAAAACTATTAGTTGAATTCATGCTAAATTATGTTTATAGATTTGATCACATTTTGGAAACAGTAGGTCACTTACAATTTTGAACAAGTATTCAGAGAATGCCTAATCACGTCTGTTCTTGAATTAGAGCCAATAATGTGATTTTGACCTTCAGCTAAATGCAACCTTTTTCAATATTGATAATTTTGTTATATGTATATATAAGTCTGTGTGTGTAATATTATGATAATATATCCAATATTGATTAAGTTAGAGCATGATATGTCTATGCTTAACACACAATGTCAGAGAAGTTAATGTTGCAACATGTCACCTTTGACCTCCAGAGATCTTAAAAATGATTGGTCATAGATGATAACACCAATTATGAGAATTGTAGAAATCTTCATTCCACATCGTTTGGTACCAATGTGAAAGTTCTATGATCCTCCGTTCTTGAGTTATAATTAATAAACTGATTTTGACCTTTTAGTTAATTGTGACCTTGACCTTCATTACATCTGATGTGGGGAAATAGTAGGTATTCTTCTTTGCATTGATTTTTCTCAACAGTTTTGATTATAATTCCAGTTAGAGCACCCCTAGTGGTGGAAGAAAAATCCACAGAATATCCACACCTTTGTATAAGCCTCACGGTTCAAAACATATGAAAAAGTACCTGCTTATAGTCCAGAAAATATGGTACTTTAATATCTAATTTTATATTTCACAAATTCATCTCAAGGGCCACACTGGTCCCTTTGGTGGGCCGGATTTGGCTCCTGGGCCTTATGTTTGACCACTGTGCTCGATATTATCCTTCACATTAACCCTCTTGCTCTTGTCCTTGCTTTACTTTTTTCAATCTCCTGTATTTATTCCTATCCAATCCATCCTGCTACATACCACTGCCTACTTCAAAGTTCTTATTTTTATTTCTTTATTTATTATACATTTTAGATTGTACATAGATGCCGTTTTCTTGCACTGTATACCTTTAGTTTTAGTCTAGTCCCACTATTTCTTAACCACCCTTAATGTTACAGTTCTACTTTTCTCACGTTGATCTTAGAATTTCATTGCATAGTATCAAGCCTGTGTGTTTTTTTTCTTACTGTGTATGTGACAATAAACCTCTTGAACCTTGAATCCAATCCTCCTGTTTTCCCTCCTCATCTCAGATAACAGTCAGTGCATCCCCATCTATCCTTCCCCCTGTCAATCTCATCCACATGTCTGTCTGTATCAGTTAGTGTTTCCTGTAGTCGCTGATGACAGATGCAATTATCTATTAATGAGCATTCAGTCTGTGTTCAAAATGCACAACAACACACACCAGCACAAGATCCCACTGTTAGATCACATTAAATACAGAAACAGATAAGGTCATTGTATCATAACAGTGATGGTAAACGGTTTAATAGAAAGACTGAATGTCAATGGGTTCTTTTCTCCACCGCTCCCGAAAAAGGGGAATAACTTAGGCAAGTCCAGAGTTTGCAAAAATAATGGTGGTATTTATTTGCCATTGGCCTCCCAAGTCCTAAAAATAAATAAATACTAATAAAAAACATATATATATATATATATATATATATATATATATATATATATATATATATATATATATATATAATTTTTTTTTTTTTTTTTTACAAAAAAATCCCAAACTTAACTCAGTAAATTCAGAGTTCCTCTTTCACTCTGTGGCAAAAAACAAAGGCAAAAAAATAAATAAATAAGTATATATATATATATATATATATATATATATATATATATATATATATATATATACAGTATATATATATATATATATATATATATATATATATATATATATATATATATATATATATATATATATATATATATATATATATATACATAAGCACTGAAACCAGTTACCAGGTTTCTCTGTCTCTCTCTCACCCAACTGGTAGACGACCGTCCTCTAGAGCTGTTTCTATTTGGCAAAAGTATAGTTTTCCTCACCGGTTGCTTTTCCGATATTTACTTATTGTTGAAAAAACAGAAAAGCGTAATGTTTTTTCCATCAAACCACAGATTTTTTTTTTTGTTTTTATTATGGGAAATCATTCCATAAACATGGTAACGAACATAAATACAGTGGTTTATTGTCTTTTGTAAATTGAGGTACCACTGTATTTCTAGTCGTTGCCATGTTTATGGAATGATTTGTCATAATAAAAACTAAACAAACCTGTTGGGGAAAAAAAACAACATTATGCACGTCTGTTTTTTCAACAATTAGTAAATATTGGGAAAGTTTTGTTCATATGTACAGAGAGAGAGAGAGAGAGAGGAGGTGATGAAGTTTAATTTGTGTTTCAGCTGCGTTAAGCGTATTTCAAATAAAGACTGGCACATAGAGTAATAGATAGCCTTTATTGTCATCATATAAAAATGTACAATTATATTTAAGCATCTCCTTTCAGCCAGTACAACATAAAAAAACATGCATATTGTCCATGGACATTCAAACACCAACCTAAAACTAATCACCTGGTAATGATCAGAGGTTTGACATGATCTGTGTCGGCAGAAGTTTCCGGGCTAAACCAAAATAACTATTACCTTCATTCAAATATTTTGTGGTTCTCGTCAGACTTATCAATTATTGACCTATGTGTCCAGTTCAATAGTAATTTGTAATTAACTGAAAGACACGTGCAAGTCAATGTCAAAATAGATTATACAGTGGTGATCACTTTTACTGATTGATCAGTTATTGACCTTTCCCACATGGTTCACCACAGACTGACCTCTAATGGCAGTGATTGGTGGCGTTAAGAGGTTAAAATGACATGTTGGTGTCGATGCAGCTTGAGTGACAAATTCAATATTTCCTCATCATTTGGTTTGTGATTTCATGTAGAAAATGCTGAAAATAACTTTTGATCCAAATCAACCATAATAGATGTTCTTGGCAGAAATAATCAATTCCAGCAGTTATATTTAGCAGCAGCTTCAGCCGCAGTGGAAATTAGAGAACGGGCTGTTGGACAGATGTCTGCATGATGGGACAGACGGAGAGAAAGAGGTATGAAAAGAGAAATGAGGAAGAGGTGACAAATAGATGTGGAATTATAGTTGTGTGTTTTGACAGTGTTTGATTAAAATGCCTTCAATTGTGTATTTGCAAGTGCTTGTGTGTCTGTTTTTGTATTCCTGTCTTTATGGGGACATTGATGTGTTCACACAGTCACACAATGGGGACTTTTGACACCATGGGTGACCAAAATGTAGGTCCCCATGAGGGTTAAACATAAATAAAGGTCCCCAATAGTAAAATAGAAATAATGTGGTTCTATAAATACTTTTTTTCTTCCAGAAGTCCCCATAAAACATGAAGGAAATGAGTATTTTTTTTTTATGCGTTTTCAAAATTATTAGTATTTTTTTTATTCATTTCTTTTTTTTAAATATTATTTATTTTATTTTTATTTATTAAATTGTTTTGGCATTCATTCATTTTTATTTATTTTTTTAGTTTAATACAATTAAAATTTTTGATGATTATTTTATTTATTGATTTTTTTTATTTAATAAAATTGTTAGAATTATTTTATTTATTTATTTGTTTGTTTAAATTATTGTATGTATTCATTCACTTTTATACATTTTTCTTTTTTCCATTTTTAATTCTATATATATATATATATATATATATATATATATATATATATATATATATATATAAACAAATGAGTGTGTGTGTGTGTTTGTAGAGAGATGAGAGTCCGTAAACAGCTCAGAGTCAGCTGGCACCTCCAGACTACTCCATCAGGGGGATGATGGGGGCTCTCTGGTGAGCATCAGTGTTTGTATGAGTGTGTTTGCTTCATATTTGTGTGTGTGTGTGTGTGTGTGTGTGTGTGTGTGTGTGTGTGTGTGTGTGTAAATAATGAGAGGCCAAATCCAACTGCCAAGCACATATTGTGTTTGCTCTCATCTGTCTGTTTTGGCCTCCTCCAACATGCTCTCCTCAAACCTCTGCTTCTTCACATCCATTCCTCAGCTCGTTACACTTTTATTTGCTTGGAACCACATTTAAAGCTTTTTTTTTCTTTTGGGTGATTTTCTCTTGTTGGTTTTGGGTGATTTTCTCAGGTAACTGTCTCTTGTTGGATTTAGGTAACTTTCTCTTGATGGTTTTAGGTGATTTTCTCTTGTTGGTTGTAGGTGATTTTCTCTTGTTGGTTTTAGGTAACTTTCTCTTGTTGGTTTTTGGTAATTTTCTCTTGTTGGTTTTTGGTAATTTTCTCTTGTTGGTCGCTCATTTTTCAGTCTTGTTACCAGTGACTCAATCCAAACTGGTTCAGAATGATTGTGATGTGCTCAGTGTGTGTCAGGTTTTATTGAAATTACATGAGAAAGCGTTGAGCTTATTTCTCTCCTACATTAACAGGACGTGTCATGTGACTATTGTGCACATGTACATTGCGATGTTGATGCTCAAACAGCTAACAGCTTTCAAACAGCTTTCTTTCAGCTAATAATGCTATTCTCTGCTTTATCATGATAGAGTTCAATTTCCGTCGTTTAGTGTATATTGATACTTATTTCTTTGCTGTGTGATAGGTTCATATTTATCTCCTGGATGTGGCCTCCCACACACACTCTGACACAAATTTAATTTAGCTGTTGAGAATAAAGTAAATGATGCTCAGTTATCAGCTCATATCTTCTCCTCTTCAGTCTCCTCCAGCCAAACTCCATAACTGTTTATTACATTGCTCTCTCTCTCTCTCTCTCTCTCTCTCTCTCTCTCTCACTCTCTCTCTCTCTCTCTCTCTCTCTCTCTCTCTCTCTCTCTCTCTCTCTCTCTCTCTCTCTCTCTCTTTCTCTACCCACCCTTTATTTGTTTCATTTCCTTCTTTACTTTCCATCTATCATCCGTCTTTTTCACTTTCCCTCCTTATTTCCTCCTCCCTCAGTTTGTTGACTCAGTTGACTAAGCAGCCTGTCTCTTCAGCATCTAACATCTTCTATTAAATATAGATTAATTACTCTGAAACCTTGTTAAGGCTCATTAAGACCTCTAGCATTAATCAGCAGTTATTTTAATTAGAGGAAAGTAAGTTGTTGTTGTTTTTTTTTAATGTGCTGCTCCAGGATGTTTTACACCTTCGACATTCAAATCAGCTCCATCACTTGACAAACTCCATTTGTCTCTGAATCTGTTTTATGATTGAGACTTCGAGTGAAAAGGATTTAAGCTGATCAGATCAGTCAGGATAAGTGAGGGCTCATGTCATGGGTGCTTCTATGAAACAATTCCAACCAGATGTAGACTAATGTTATAAAGCAAGTTTGGAAGTTTGGGTCTATTTTAAAAATAAATATTCATTGAAATGAAAGAGAAACTGTTTTTTTCTTTTTTTTTAAAGATAATAATCTGCATGTAACACGGTATAAAGAACAAAAAAAGTATTTTAAAAACACGGTATACAGAACAAAAAAAGTATTTAAAAAAATTTTTTTCTTCTCTTACAGGTATACTTTGATAATCAAGTCAGGCAGAGTTTTTCACAAAAATGGTTACTGTTGAAAAATCACTCGTGATTTATATGTGTTTAAATGGGTCAAAGTCCATCTGTAACTAATCATATATATATATATATACGAATCTTGCCATGAGACTGTGATTCACAAAAAACTCACATCTGGATTAGGAAAAACTTTAGCATTGACAAATTTAACACAGTGTTTATATTTACAGTGGTTTTCCAATTCAAATGCACTGCACTTTACCTGTCCAAACTTTGGTCCTAATATGATTATTATTATTTGAATACAAGATTTTGTTTTAAAAAATCATGTATTTTGGGATGGCTCATAGCAAGAGTATAACTTTTTATTTTTATCTGAGATCATCTTTAGGTATATCTGAAATATGTCTAAATTTTGTCTTTTATTATTGGGTCTAAGAAGGTGGAAAAGTGCCTAGTACCTAAACTCAGGATGGTACAGTGTCTATGCAATGACAAATATATTCTATTCTATTAACAGCTATTGCATCATTTAACAGGACCCGCCTACAATATCCCAGTTTTCATCTTAATATTTTCATTTTTAATATAAACAACCAACAATTGCACATTATCAAAATGGTTCAACAACAGCATTTAATTGACTTTATTAGGAAATTTAGGCAAAATTGACTGGAAGTGTAAAGGGTTAAGTACGAAAGACAGGACAGGTTTAAGATGTAAAAAAAATGAATAATAAGTAAAATAAATGAAAGAAATAAATATTTCATGCCTCAATGATAAAATGCAATAAAGTTTTTTATAATGAGACATTTCTGAGAGGAGAAAAAAAAGAAGAAAAAGGAAAAAAAATAATCAACTTGTTTTAACTTCCTTTTAGACATCATATGATGAAGAGTGGGACAGAACAGTTGTCTTTGTTATAAATGATCTGGAACATATATTTAGAAGGTGTGTTTCAAGCCCATTACTTCAACAGAAGTCATCAGATTATTAGAGTGCAACAGAAAACATAAACTGATAGACACATCAGATCTATAGACACAGTAATGATCTATTTTTAATCTACGTCTCTGTCTTTTGTTGTCTGTAAAGCTGTTTGTCAAGCCTCTTTTTGTACATGTTATTAATACATTTGTACCGATGTGAACCTAGTAGAAACCTACAGAGCAAGAGGCAGGTGAGTGTACACAAACCACACGTTGTCATGCATATTTTTAGATCAACTGTGCCTCAGGTAGGTTTCATTCCCACATTTCTATTCACAGCTGACAGAAAATAAGAGGTACGGATTTAAACCTGCTGTATATAATAAGCAGAACACTTGTTTTCCGTGTAAAATAGCATCATTGTTAGAATGTAGTTTTTCTTTTTTTGTTCTTTCTAAATTTCAAATGAATAGAAAAGCCATAGGGCAAACAACAACACAAAAGCAATTTTCTGCTTCCTACAAGTAGTGGTTTGTAATATTGGCAACGGTATAATAAATGACTTAATTCAAAATAAATACTAGTTTAGTCACAGTTGAATTACTGTAATGCTACAATGCATCTATATTTATTTCAATTTGTCATAAAACTCCTCGGGCAGAATATTTTCCATTATAGTACTGTTGGACTGTCCATTTTTTTTTGCATTTTTCTGACTTTTGAAGTTTTATATAATTGTAAAATTAGTCATGTCACTGAATAGAGTAGAATATAAAACCCAGTATGTTTTTTTTTTTTTTTAAAGAAAATATCCTTGCTGGCTGTTGCTAATAGTAAAATATAATTGCAGGGCAGATGTTGGATGATAGACTTAGTTGGTCGTCATTACTGAGTTATGAATCATGACTAATTAGGAACACATTTTAAGTCCTCCACAGTTGCATGTAGTCAGATAATGGTCCATTACGATGCACAAACCCACATGTTACAGGTACACGTCTCATTCCAGTATCGACTGTGCACTTTAAGGCAGCTCCGTCCTGTTACAGTCCAGACTTGAGTCCCAATTAAGCAGAGGAAATCGCATCAAGCCAGTGGTGGCTCTAATTAAACAAAAACACTACAGCCTCAAAATGTCCCACTTAAATTGTAAAGTCAAGTACATGATTCATTATTCATCCTTTCTGTACTGAAGTAGAAGTACAGTTAGTTGTGTGAAAAAATACTCTGATCAAAGTAGAAGTACTGATTCAACTCCTTTACTTAATTAAAAGTTAAAAAAAAATTTAAAAAAAGTACAACTTGTCAATTGTAATAAAATACAAAAGTAAAAAGTAAAACTGCATGTTGTGCCATAAATGAAAGAATACTTATGTAACCCCTTTATGTATGAATTTAAATATAAGAAAGAAAAAAATTATTAAGAGGAAATAATTAATTTGACTAAAGCACATTCAATAGATTGATTTTCTTTTGTGTGTTGCATATTTGCGACAGTCAGCATTAAGGGGTTAACCAGGAAACATCTGAAAAGTTAAAAGTGAGTTGCTGTGTAGATAATATGTTTGATTGGGTCATGGTTACTCACTTCTGTGGATATGGCCGGGAAATTAGGAAAAATACATTTAATTGCATAATTATGAAATAAAAAGTAAAAATTCTGAGCTAAAAAGTGACCAGTTTTTTTTGTTTGTTTTTTTTTTCACAATCAGGGCCTATTGCACCTCCCATTTCACTGACAATGTTTTTTGTCAAATAAAGATTGTTATTGTATTGGATTGTATAGTATTTAGGGCATTAACAGAGATGAATCTGATTAAAAATGTTCACACATTTAAATGGAACAGATTTATTGTTTTAAGTTGAAGGTGTTGAATAAACATGTTAAATATATATATATATATATATATATATATATATATATATATATATATATATATATATATATATATATATATATATATTTATTTATTTATTTAACTTTTTCAAAAATATTTTACCACATTTTTTGGTGTTGTTTCTGACTTTTGAATATGTTTTTCTTTGCTTTTTTGTATTAGATTTTTTTTGTATTTTAGTAAGTTTTCTATATTTTTTCTTCTGTATATTTTTTTCTCCACATTTTTTGAGATTCTTCGTTCATTTTTGGACATTTTGTCATGAATTTGACAAAAAAAAAAAAAAACAGACAGACACAGAACTATCAGAACTTACTTTGATCATAATTAATCAAAACTAATCCAAAGCAACAATATCTGATTAAAAATGTTAAGGATTTGACAGCCCTAATTGTATTTTATTGTGTTCTATTCTAAACTACTGCATACGCTGGTACAACAAACCTTGTTTATTAAAAGTATATGCTATACAGATAACAATCCTTCGATTAATAATTAATCTACTCATGGGTGTTGTTTTAGGTGAATTGTGAAAAATAAAATACACCAGGAGAATAACAACTGATTGAATTAGTCATTTTCATCTGTGAATTATCCTAAAAGGTGAAAATAAGTCAGTCCTATAACTTTTTTTTCACTCCTGCAAAGCAATAGAGGCTGCAGTTATCTGAGAGTCATTGTTATTTTATCAGACTGTCACTCTGCAGCCCAGAATAGCGTGACTGACAAAGGAGCAACAAAAAGTAAAGAAAAGCAGTATGAGAGGCCGTCAGCCAACTGTGTCGATGCTTCAGAGCAGATATTAAGTATACAATTAAAGCAGTCCTTTCACTTTCAGAAGATTAAGAGGGTAAAGAGATAACACAAGACAGGAGGAAAAAGAGGCTATTAAAGACAGAACTTTATGGATACAGGGAGAGAGAGAGAGATGAGCAATGGAAGCGAGCGTGACAGCCGAAGATGTAAAATGAGGGAGATAAAGGGTACATACAAGAGAGAGTGACAGTGTGAGGGACAGACAGGATGACATAGTGGCAGGAAAGAAGGCATATAGTGACATAAGCAGGGCAAGAGATGAATAAAGGGTGTTATTGGGGAAGCAGTACAGGGCTGAGTTACTAAAATCATAAATAATGGTGCAAATTTACATACGGGCGTGATCCACTAGACAGCGATTGGAACTCAGCATCACACAGTCCCTATTCATTTCTATGAGAAGCAAATTCCGTTCCCGCAAAGCATTCTGGGTAAGCAGAGTGGTAAGAGTAGCCATTATGACGCGTCCAAAAAGTTGAGCAGAGCCCAACTTTATGCAAATGAATCCATCGACCGAGAGCACATCGTAAGGTGAGTATCCAATAGTACGTAGGGTCCATAACATTTAATTTGCATATACCCCACTCCACCACGGACAAGAAAAAGAAATTAATAATTGCGGTGTCCAGCTTTCATTGTCTTTATGACACATCTTTAGAAAGCGAAAGTGACAAAACAACCACAATGGTATGAAAATGATTTGCGTGTCTGATTCATTTTAATGGTTTAATGTTTAATGTTCAGTCAGTGAAGACACATTTACCCACTGAGACCAATAAATTAAATAAAAAATCTAAATCTACATAAAATTTGACTTTTAACACATATTTCATACAAAATTGGTCATTTTTAAAGGGTTTATGGGGTAGTATTTGGGGTCTTGGAACGAATCGGGCATTTTACATGTAAAATGCGAATCTATTTTTGAAAAATTAACAGTACGAAAATTTCATAAGTTGAGGTACCACTGTACTTCTTAAACCCATACCATTGTTCTGAAGCACAAATAAAATGTGTGTGAGAGGGTTCAAGAACTGCAGAGGGAGTTAAAACAGAGGCAGACAAAAACGCATGACACAAGGAATTGTGATAAAAAGCAAGTGTGTGGCATTAAGGAGTATTAGTGAGTATAAGCCATGGACAGTAATGAACTAGACTGTTGCTCAATAGACCACCAGCCAGTGTGTGTGTGTGTGTGTGTGTGTGTGTGTGTGTGTGTGTGTGTGTGTGTGTGTGTGTGTGTCATTGGAAGTAAAAAGATAGCTAGCAGAAGGTAACTAGGTCCTTGTCTTATCCCTCTTGAGGTCCTATTAACCTTTGCTCAACATTCACATGCACACACACACACACACACACACACACACACACACACACACACACACACAGAGCCTCTCTTTCATAGCTGTCCCAGTCAGACACACATCCTCACTCTGTACATTACATCCCCTTTTGTTTCTCTTGCTCTGTTTTATACACTCACACTCACACACTAAGGCGATTTAAGAGCTGGTTAATTAGTTGGCTGAGGCTAATTTTCTGTTGAAAGTTAATGCCACCGTCACGCTTGGCTCCCTATGGAGAGGGTCAGAGTTAGAGCAGCTTTGTCTGCATTATGTATCTTTTAAGCTGTGTCCTCTATAAAGACTAGTATAAAAAAGTGTTCTGCTAGAAACAAACTACTTGATGGCTTTTATTTGGGCATTGAAGAACCACTAGCCTTTTTTACAGAGTTAATATGAAACATACATCTGTCAAGAGAAGTAAAGCCTGCAATACAGACTCGGGTCTAATGAGGACTCAGAGCCACATGAAGAAAAACCCTGCAGTTTTAACAGACTTTGCTGATGAATACAAAGTTAAAATGTTTTACTAACATTTTTTCCTCAGAATTTCCACACTTACAAGCCATGAAATTCAGTGTTTATCATAAATATTGTGTAAAAGAAGCTGCAATTATGTGATTGGCATGTGTAAAATTGACCTAAAAGAATGTTTTCAACTACATTTACATAATGTTTAAAATACTTTCTGGGAAAACATTTTAAACCGTTAAAGCCATTTGCATGATTTTTAAAATTTTGCCCCAAGTTTTTCCTCACTGAACATTAAATTGACACTGGTATAAAATGTCACACACACTATCCAATAACGGAGCAATACCTTCAGCTTTTATTAGACAGAATTAGAATAGACCTACATAATGCATTCATAATTGGTTCAATTGTTGGTCAATTTTTACTGACCAATAGCCACTCTGGCAAATTGACAATCTGCATCATCAATAACATTGTCCTCTGTCTCTGAAATGATAAAAACCTCTTCAAGAATAAACTTTCTGGAGTTAATATGTTGGTGTTTGTTAAAGAGATGACATGAGAAAAGTGACAAGGACAAAGGAGAGAAAGTTCCTACTCTACACACACCTGGTTCTGAATGGATCTTCAAAGGAAATCAAAATAAAAATAATTGACCAATCAAAACAAAGCACATCAAAGAGACATGTTTATTTTAGATCTAAGCAGATATTTACCCAGTGACCCATAACATCATCTTTGTTTACAAACACTGCACAGACCCTACACATCAAAGTGTCCAGGTTTCACACACAAGTTCATGACCTTAGATGAAGAAAAGTCACAACATTTCATGAAGAAAAATAAAAGATAACCTATACTTTGGTTTAACTCAAACTCAAATTGACCCTTAACATAAAACAAGGGTTAAATAAATCAGGTGTGATGGAAGGAGGAAATAACAAAAAACATCCAGGATCCTGACCCTCAAGGAACACAATTTCCCACCTCTGTATGACAGTGACCAAGTGGACCTGTCCTGTTTAAATATTTTTCCCACTGCAAAAAAAAAAAAAAAAAAAAAAAAAAAAATTATTTCCCTTTTTAAATTTTTTACAATTGAGAAGTTGTTTTTTTTTTTTTTTTTTTTTTACTTTTACTTCAGTAAAGGAGTTGAATCACTACTTCTACTTTTACCAGAGTATTTTTTCACACTTCTACTTAGGTACAGAATGTGAATACTTTGATCGCTTCTGGTAATAACATTGAAAAATGAGCAACAAGCAAGAGAACATCACCAAAAACAGACTCGGTGGCACACGCAAAAAAGTGACGTCTGTTATCTGGAATAATTATAGCTGTAAAAAGGATGATAATGAAACATATGTCTTGCATGTGTTGTCAATAATTGGTTTGTCAGCACCACAGAGCTATTATATCCTCCTTTTTTGTATTGCAATATTGCAGTTTTAAGAAATCTGAATGTAATTTTTTCCCCCAATATTATGCAGCCCTATATCAAATGCTCTTAGTAACCATCCACAATTACATGTTTATGCCATTTCATGCATTTTGCATTAGGACCCTCTTACTGTTACTAATAGAATATTACTCCAACACACTGTTGACATCATAAATATCTCTTTGGTATGCTAAATAGCAAATTAGTACTGGACTAGGAAACACGAAACACTTTTTACAGCAGACATTTCAGTTGTTTGACTCATTTTGGCAGAAATTGAACAGTGGTAGTTAACAGATAGTAATTCACAGCAGCTGATTCCTAATAGATACATAATTTCTAAGGTTTAGTTTATTTATGAGACACTTCAATAGAACATATCCATCATTAGTATTATCAGGATCCCTTGTGTTTCTCCTGCTGTGACAAAGGATTATGTTTTGATTGTCATTACAAAGTATACATATTTTGAAATCTCATTATTTTACTGGTTTAATTTATGAAATCGTATTAAACTCACATCAGATATGTTCTTTTTTTTTTTACCCCCCACTATGTATGAAGTTTCTTTTGTAGTCTGCAAATGTGCACCCAGCTTTCTTCATCAAAAACGTTTTCTTTAGGCTTTGATTTAACGAAGCAACAGCAAAATGTTCAGTCAGAAGTGTCCTGATTCAATAAGGTGGATCTAATTTTCATTCATTCTTTCATCATTGTAATTTATTTACATATGATTTCTATGTCTTTTAACCTGATTTTCAAATCGCCAAACAGTGTAGTGGTTGAAAACACTTGAATGCTTTAAAGTAGTATATAATCTGAATGGTTGGGTATGTAGACTAAATGCCAATGACATGCAAATGAGGCCTGGCATTACTGGAGGACTGGTTGAAATGCTCTGTTTCAACCATTGTTCCTCCTTAATGAGGCCAACTGACTAACAAGCTGAGGAGTCAACTGAAGGTAATTGAAATTTTATAGATTGGGTGTAAGAGAGATGGAGTGGTGTGGGCAGAGGGAGGAGGACATAGTAGTTGTCTCAAAGTTTTGACTATATATACATATCTACCAATGGATTTAAACTGTACTGTAAAAAAGATCATGTTGTTTCGATGGCAGCTGTGGTTGCCAGAGCAATGCTTTAAGAAACATATCAAACATATTTACACAGTAACATGTAGATTTAACATTTTAAACATGTGCATTTAACACTGAACATAAACAAATGAACTGCCTCTTACATAGACCTGCAGGTGCCCACTGCGTTTTCAAAACCCACCAGGTCTAAATTTAGGGTTCAGTGTCTGCAGACTTTTGTGAACTGACCCACAAACGCCCATTATTTGAAGTACTTCAATTCTTAAATTGTTAAATATTTACACACACACACACACTTACCTGTTTACAGGATGTATCAGGACGTATGACAAAAATGTGAAAAATGAGGACATGCCTTTCCCAAGGTCCTCGAGGCCTGGGAATCAGTGTGTTTCTTACCCATACATCCAGGAATATGTCCATCTGTTGAGATTTTGGCTAGGGCTATATTTTAGTCCTGATGTAGACGATGTGGTGGTAAAGTGATAAAAGTGAAGAGGGGTAAAGTGTATTTGTGTGTTGGCTTTGCGCTGTGTGGTGATGAATAAACCTGACACACAGCCTCGAGGATTGTATGTATTTGCTGTATGACCTTCATTGTGTAGACATAATTCCTTTTATTTTAATTTTTTTGTCTATGTCTTTGATGGACTGTACCCTCCATATATATATATATATATATATATATATATATATATATATATATATATATATATATATATATATATATATTTGAACAACTGTGTTTTATACAGCCTCACAAACTGTCAGATGTGCACTTAAAACCCACTGGTTTTCATTAGGATGACCCGAAGATACATCCTTGAATTGTCTTGACTCATGCAAGCTGAGGTTATAAAGATGGTTCATATTTTTTAATTAATGTATAAATAAAACAGAAAGAAATTTTAATGATGCTGAACTGAGAGGACTACAGGAAAAGGCTGAGAAAAGGACCGATGGACGACTTTTTTTCCATGTACTGGCACTGCCCTGGGCTGTGTGTGTGCGTGTCTGTGAACTTTTGCTTAGTACTGTATATTTGTGTGTGTGTGTGTGTGTGTGTGTGTGATTGGCAGCAGTAATTGGTGTCTGGTTGGGAGAGAAAAACAGTGAATGCATGCACACATGGAATACTGATACTAGCCGTTTGGACCTGGAATACCAAAATGCCCTTGCTCTCTAGACTTGTCCTGTTGAGGTCGTTGGACCAACCTGCAGTACACTATCCTTACATACACTAGTTTATCTATAGCTATTGGTCATATAACAATTGGTAAGGTGAATATGTATTAGACCACAAGATTTAGAAAGTTCAGGTGATGTTCATATTTAACAGCAGTCCGCATTAGGAAGAGGTGATAGTGGGTTGTTTGACTTAAAAGGTTTGTAAATTCAAAGGGGAGGCCTTTTCCAATCACAAGGTAATGTGAAGTTATTACACAGAATGTCTGATGTTTAATTAGACACAAGTGTCATTCACAGCACATTTCCGGGTTCCGTTTGGTTGCAATTCATTCTTTTTCCACGTGGTGTGCTCCCCAAATAGTGACCTGATCTCAGGATATAATGTAGAGAAAATACCCAGGGCTGAGTTTTAGATTTTTAGAGTCACTTATTTGCTTTAAAAAGGGATTTAAAGGTGTAATTCTGCTGAAAACCACTTTTCCAGGCTTCTTTTGGAATCTGATGGGTCACCCCGAGTTACCAACACATGCTGCGTTTGCTGCGTGGTGTGTCACCTCCACTGGCTAGATTTACTATTCATAGAAAACAACACAGAGAAACGAGCCACTCACTTAAGCGAAAAAATCCATCTTACTAATACTGTGGTATTAGTAATATACTGTGGTATAGGGGCCGGCTATCAAACGATAGCTCTGGTCATGATCCGTCCCTCGCCAGCTGACCAGCGGTCATTAGCAGAATGCTAGCACGTCGTGGGTAACAAGAACTCAACCAGTAAGTAATGAAAGGGACACATGTACTTGTTTCGTAATTTATTTATTTTTACTAAAACCCATGTTGAACTCTCAAAAACTACATTCAAATATGAGCGCTCTCAGTGACAATTAAGTGAAATAGACCATTTTAACATCTAGCTCCATAGGGCCCCATTCATTTTGCACTCCGTCGATTGCCCCCAGCAGAATTCTGGTGGAACTGCAGCCAAAAAGCTGCTACAATGGAACTGAATAACAAGTGGTGAGGCTGTGGTTATTATCTGTTAGCACTTGTAAAGTCATGCCTTTATGATTGTCAGTGGCTGATGTACTTACAAACACAAAAACCATGAAATGTCAGCAGTTAGAATAGAAGAATACAGTTTACAAAAATAATTGTCATTCTTTACTTCAGTTGTCACACGTTTATTTTCCACTTCTAGGTTTTCCATCTTTTGCTGTCACAGGAAAAACAAAAATCTCCATATGTGTTGATTTTGAAGCTTTGATTTCTTTTTTGTTTTTAAGTCCTTCTACTTTAGCTAAATAAACTGTCAAATTTGCTGAATAATACACTGTCACAAAACTGAAAACATGTCTATTTTTCTGAGCTAATGGCGTGTGTTTCCCCTAACATCTCACAAGTTTTAGTTTATTTTCCATTGATGAAAAATGAGTATTTTTTCATGTGTGTCGGCAGCTGCATAATTGAAGTTGTTCAAATCAGCACAACCTTAAATATGGTATCAGTCAAATGTAAGAGCATATTGAATGAAAAACACAATATATTGTCATAACAACAAGACATTTGTAAATCCACCAGTACTGAAATAGCCACAACCCTCTTCATTGTTTGTGAAATTAGGATTTCCCAACAATGTTGTCGTCAGCCTGAAGATCAGGAGTCTTCATCCTGTCTGTCTTTTAATTGGCATATAGTTCAGTGCTAAAGACCAACCGACAGTCAAAGCCAATTGTTAGCTTAGGTATAGTGTATAAAGGTTAGATTCTACATTAGCATTTAGATGAGTGGGAGACTCATTCAGAGAGCGGGAGCGAAAGAAAGAGAGTAATTATACCTCGCTATGTGCTTCTTATACGTGATTGGTGTGTGTGTGTGTGTGTGTGTGTGTGTGTGTGTGTGTGTGTGTGTGTGTGTGTGTGTGTGTGTGTCTGGATGTGATAATGAATTTTCACACATAACTGTCTGTAATTTGTTTACCCGCTGTGGACCCTTGCTCACCTGCATGTGGATATGCACACATCCCATTGTCAGCTCTGAAGATGACACCGTTGGGAAATGTTGTCTTATGTATGATTCAAGTGTTTGGAAGCAGAGGTGGATGTAAGTATAAGGACTTATTTACTGTACTGAAGTACAATATTTAGGTAACTGTACTTTACTTGACTATTTATTTTTCTGGGAACTTTTTACTTTTACTCCCTACATTTTTATATAAACATCTGTACTTTATACTCTTTACATTTATATAAATATCTGTACTTTATGCTCTTTACATTTGTATAAATATCTGTACTTTATACTCTTTACATTTGTATAAACATCTGTACTTTATACTCTTTACATTTATATAAATATCTGTACTTTATACTCTTTACATTCTCAGAATAGACTCATTACTTTTTCAAACTAGACAAATGTGACAGTATGAAAATAAGTTGTAAATCAGAAATTGTGACTTACCTCGTCTCATCTCGTCATCTGTGGGGCCTCCATAAGAGGCATGTCTGGTTTGAATTTGGTAATCCTTCATCAAAGCTGTCAAAAGTTATTGAGAGTACAGTGTTCCCGTACAGACAGACAGATGGACGAACAGCATTTCTATGTGACGGTGGACAATAAAAGCACTATGAAGATGAACTAGATCCAGTTTTACTAAATGTACAGAGCCTAAATCAAATGCACAGGACATAACTGACACCAGAGGTCTGCAAAAATGTCTGTTTTGTGAGTGCATATAGTAAATAATTCTGACAAATTTAGCCACTGGTGGTAGCTTTATAAGTAACCTGGTTTTACTAGTTGTGTGCTCATGCTAGTGGTGTACCCTTGGACTACTTTCTGTCTGAGCTTTGATTATTGATTGCTTTGGATCTCTTGAGAACTTGCTCCTGAAAAACATATGACGCCAAATAACTCAACCTCCCGCTTGACAACCTGTTATGGAGCACTATAACTATAACTATAACTTATCCCCCAGTTGTAGATTGTTGGAGGGTAGGTCAGGGGGTGGGGTGGTGGTAGCTGATAGCTGACTATTTAATTAGACTTCATCTAATTAAATAGTTTACTTACATTTCTAAACCTTAACTGCCGACATTTTTTCAAAGAAAAAACCCCAAAAGCTCTCAGAATGATGGCAATACAGGTAAAAAAAAAGACACATTCACAAACACTTGGTAATAAGGTGGTGTCAACAGCACTTTGCTACTACATGATATTTGCAATTAGTGGATTCTCTGCACATTTGTGCCTGTGAGTTCGTCATTGAGGGGGCAGGTCAAAAGTTAATTCCCATTAATACTGACTGATAAGCCAGACCTGACTTATTGATCGCTCCATCTCTTACCCATACCTCCCACCTTCTGTTTCCATCTCTGCTTCTCTTCTCCTTGTCCTTTTCTTTGACTCTGCTAACTGCAGCCTACAAGTACTCCTCCCTCTAAGGAGTGCAGAAAAAAGTCCAATCCACAGAGACCTTGCAAATATATATATTATATCCACCTTTAGATGTTTTACTTCCTCCTGTCTTTATTGATGGGTTAGATGAAGACTTCATCTCGTCTCGTAATGGAGAAATCCAATATGGCCACCGCAGCCAGGTCAAAATTTAATGAATTAGTTATCTTTTTGACTGTAGAAGGGTTTTTTCCCTGAATGTAATGTACTTTTATATGCTTTCACATAATGATAATTCATTGCCACACTCAGTTTTAAGCTCAAATGCTTTAAATTTATGTACATGGTTAAAATCAGCAGAACACAAATTAGAGAACAATTTTAATATTTTGAACATATGAAATTTAAGCATTTTCTTTAAATTCTTTAAATTAAAACAAATACTTCAAATAGCATACAGATAAATGAATAAATAGTAGCTAACATTGTCATCAGCTTTGTCCTTATTTGTTTACAATTCAAGTAAATTCTTCATAAAGCCTTCAACCTGTTTCATGGTTGTCTTTTGTTCATTTTATCCGAGACACCAATTTTAACCATGTACATGAATTTCAAGCATTTTCTTTAGTCTTGACCTTAAATCTGAGTGTGTGTGTGTGTGTGAGAATTTCCCATATGTGAAAACATAGAAAAGCACATTGCATTCATGTTTTTCCCTTCTACAGTCAAAAAGATAATTAATTCATTAGATTTTGACCTGGCTGTGGCAGCCATATTGGATTTCTTAATTTTGAGGCATTATGGGACAATTTTGAGCCCAGCCTACAGAAGGTTTGAATTCAACACCCTTCAAAACCCCCACTGTATGCCAAAAAATTGACATGAAATGCCTTCAGAGTTAATAAAACAAACAAACAAACAAAAAACCCTGACCCTGACTGTCAGTTGTGGCATTCATTCCATTATATTCCAAAATTAGAAACAGGATAGAGTAGAAGTACAGGCCTAATGTTGTGTGATTCATTCAACCACTGGCTGTGTTCTGTGGGAACTCAAACATATTTCATATTCAGTCCATGCAGTTCTATAGTTCTCACTGTATCATAATGCATCCCATACCTTCTGTGGCTGCCTCTTTGTTTTTCATGCTAAATACTGCTCTTCATGATTAGACTTTTGTTTAGATTCAATTCAACTCCCTTACTCATATAGATGCTTGTCATGAATGGCATGTGTGCAATAGACCCCCCCCACCCAATACAAGAGATAGAAGACCCTTGGGGTGCATACATTTGCACTTTCCAGTACATGAGGATGAATAGCTCAGTGAGTAACACTACAGACTTCAATGCAGGAGACCAGGGTTGGAATCCTGGCAAGAGCAGTTATTGTATATTATTTAAAACATTTTACATGTTCGAGCAGGGGGGGTGCAGTACTGAGGGCACCCGGAGGAAAATCTGCCTTTGCTAAAGCAATTGAGTACAAGTTATTTGGAGTGGGTTTACAAGGCTATTTCTAAATAGCAGATTCACCATTATCTTACCATGATACACCTTATATGTAAATGTGTTTTTCTATATCAAGCAGAGGTAGCCAAAGTACTGACATTCTGTACTTAAAAATACTCTGGTAAAAGTAAAAGTACTGATTCAATTTGTTTACTAAAGTAAAAGTAAAAAACTACAACTTTTTATTGTAATAAAGTAAAAAGTAAAATAGCATTTTTTTGTTATGGATGAAATAATAGTTATTTAACTAGGAAAAATATGAAAAGAAAAGAATCCAAAAATAAAGCCCTTAAAAGTGAGTTACTGTGTAGATCTTGAGTTTTATTGGGTTATGATACTCAGTTTAGTGGGTATGGACAGGATATTTAGGGAACATTTAAAAGTCATAAATAGGAGATTTAAAAAAGCATCATTATGAGATTTAAAAAAACTAAATCATGAGCTAAAAAGTCAAAATTATGAGGTAAGAAATGGATAATAAAATTATCACATGTTAAGTCACAATTCCTGATTTACAACTTATTTTTCATACTGTCACATTTGTCTAGTTTGAAAAAGTAATGAGTCTATTCTGAGAATGTAAAGAGTATAAAGTACAGATATTTATACAAAAATGTAGGGAGTAAAAGTAAAAATTTTCCTTAAAAATACATATTCAAAAGAGTACAGGTACCTGAAAATATTACTTTACACAGTAAATTTTGCAGTGTTAAATCAATACTTAGAGAGTTTATTTAACTTCTTCTAGAGTGTATTTGGTCCCATTGTCTCCAAATTAATACTGCAAATTCTACAGTGTAGTACAGTAAAAGAAGTACTTTTACTTAATTACTTCCACCTCTGACATCAAGAGAACCTGTTAAGAGACACTATTATATGCACGTCTAAATCAGGTCTATGGGTTTACTTCAGCCTAATATACCATACCTGTTGGTAGTTGCCATATTATAATGTAATCAACATGTAATGTATGATTGATTGTTGTATATTTTTGTAGATTTACTTGTAAGCCTATTATTTGTTATATATTAGTCTGGGCATTATTTTAAAGAATAAGAGTGTCTATTTTGAAGGGGGAAAAAAAACATTAATTTGCAGCAGTGAAGAATCTCACCTCTATAAAGTAAAAGTCTTACCATGTATTTGTTCCAACCATTCACCAAACCAGTTAATTTTGGATGAGCACAAGTCCTCATCCAGGCAGATGGAATTATGACCTGTGTTAAATGAACATGTAGAACCAATACATGGCAGGACTTTTGCTTTATGGAGCTGACATTCTCCACAACTGTTAATTTAACATATAAAGAAATACAATAATGGACAAGAATAAAGATTTGAAGTCATCTTTGGATAAACAACATTGAATATATAACCAACAAGTCTGTGCTCTTTAACTCTTAAGGTCTTTTTCTGTCACTCATGTATGCACCCACACACACACCCAATCACCACTATGTAATTTTGTTACACCCGTCTGTATTTAGGCTTGATTATAGGCAGTAAAAACAGTTCATCTGATTGCTAAGTGATGGGTGAGTGTGTTTGTTCACATGTGCTGAAAAGCCAAAGTGCTCTTTCTATTTAGCATACAGGTGGGATTTACATCTACATTTCTTTTACTGTTATTTTTAAAGTTACTTTCTCTCTGTACTTGTGAATCACACTGGGTTGAACACACCGCTATGTGTGCACCTGGCATTTAGTTGAACGATGGGCTGCTGGTCCAGGTGCATCTATTTCTGCAGTTCACAGCTGATGGCTTCAGAAGCTGGAATAGTTGAGTTCAATTAAAATGGTAGGGGGTGCTTGGTGTGTGAGTATATGTGTCTGAATTTTCATTCTGGAATACAATGTCCCGTTATAAATGTGTTTGGAGTCATATCATATTATATCATTTCCACTTTACAAAAAAATCCCAGCAAAAATAATAAAAAAAAATAATATATTTTTTTTATTTATTTATTTATATACATTTTTCTCATTTTGTAATTTACTTTATTACTGTGATGTTTTATTGTTATAATTATATTGCATAATATTATTACTGTTGTTGCTATTATTATTTAGTCTTGTTTAGAAGAGATATTCTACAATCCGTCGTCCTACATTGTAATGGTTTGGTTGTGTGGAAGGGGAAGAGGTATGGGGGAATTTTTGATTTGTAAAACATAATTAACAAATGTTAGGATTCTGAATAAGTTGATTGAAAACCAATAAACAAAATTAAAATAAAATAAAGAAATAAAATAAAATTATATATATATATATATATATATATATATATATATATATATATATATATATACAGAAATAAAGCCTTTAAAAGTGAAAAAAATAGTAATGTTAGTTGTTAACGTTGGGCATATATGTAATAGTGCTGAGCTATAAAGCCATGCTTGACAAAACAAGGTCATTTGTTATTATTTAATAGCAGCAATTATAAAGTGAATATGTCTTTCATCTTTAAAGGGTCATTTTTGTAAATGCAGTGAATGTGAGCCACATACTGTGCTGAACCTTTCAGTCAGTGGATATACACTTGTGTGGCTTTTTGAGTGGGCAGACAATTCAGTTTTCCTCTCCTGAAAAACATGCCCCCTCCTTTCCTTTTGTAGTGTACACATTTAAGTGTGTTTTTCATGAACAGTTCCATATTCTGAGAGGTTTCTCACTGTTTGGGTTTTTTTTTTTTTTTTTTTTTTTTTAACTCTTTGAGGAAAAAGTTGTCACAAGAATAAGGAGAAATAACTGATAGTTATATGGAAAGAAGAGTAAGAGATGTTTTGCAGTAAAAACACAGGATAAGAAATCCAATAAGAAAGTACAAACGAAAGCAATATGGAATTCCACAAGGTGTGACTATTTTGTAATGAAATGTATCGGCACAAAACACTTTTTGGAGTGGGGGGGCACATGTAGACAGGTGTGAAATTTCCAGTTTTTTAATGTAGTATGCATGCCAGGTCAGTAGCTCCTGCAGCTGTATGTCCAGACGTACCGTGGGTGTACAAAGGTTCTATGCAATGTGTTGTTAGCACGTTAGCATGGTTCAATGCTAAGTAGCTAATGACTGTGAAAACAGCTGCCAGAGGAAGCCCATTTGTGGGTTTGTAGCCTAGGATGTGATGGTTTAATGAGGCTCTAAACTGCTGAGACACACACACACACACACACACACACACACACACACACACACACACACACACAAAAGCATTGATCACATTCATATTCCAAGTGAACAACCATAAAGCTGTGAAATATTACTGTTACTGTGACTGTGTGCACATGTTGCTGTTTGCAGAGGGGGCATAAGCTTTTTTCCCATCCAAATTGGAAGGACCTAACTATTTTTCACTAAAGCAGGGGCCTGTGTTTTCACATCTGAGCATTAATTGATCTTAATTAGTTAATTGGCAAACATAATTCAAACTGTAAAGCTTGATTGCACCTCTGATTTTTCCACATTTCCACAGTCTTTTGATGAAAAGTTGAGTGTGGGTGGTTCTGAATGAGTTGAAAGCCTTGTTCGTCATCCTTTATAACCCTTTTCAAACTTAACCAAGGACTACTTTTCAAAGCTTACCCAGGCTTTTGATGTCTTTTTCTTGGTGACGGGCAGGGGAGAATGCTGCCTTTGAATGCTCTTCCAATCAAATTACAGCTGTCCACTTATCCACTTTTTAATCTGTCCTTTTTGTCTTGCTGTCCTCACATCACGTATGTTTCTGTGGAGAGAGAGATTTTTAACAATATTGAAGTTGGAACTTTAAAATCACAACTTAAAGAGTTTATTTTGCGTTCCTATCCTTGTTTCATCATCGAGGTCCTCGTCTTATATTTCATTTGATGTGTTTATGATTGATTTATTTTTCTTTTTTGGCTTATCCCAAAAAGAGCAAAACCAAAAGTCAGCGATGCCTAAAACATTTGAATTCTTCTCATCATCAAAATGCCATCACATATTGTCTTAAACCAGGCATAGATCTGAGATGTTTGGATTTTTATTATCTCACTTTATTTATTTATTTATTGGGTGGGGGGAGGGGGCAACTGTCTTGTCCCTTTTTAGATGATGTTAGATAACACAAAGTTTGAACATTGCCTGTAGGGAAATTCTGTATGTGATCCTCTACATGAAAGGATACTGTAAAGAAAATAAACATGAAATGAACAACAGTTAAACTGAACTTGTTATTTCAAGCCTATTATAAATCCAGGCAAATAAAACAAAACATAAAAAATAGGTTTGTGGAAAACAGGAAAAAAGATGCACCATATGATATATAGGAGGTGAATGAGAACTCAGGGTTGTTTTTATTCAATCATAACAGTTATAACAAGGACATCAGAGACAGCAGACCTCCGCCAAGGCTTAATATGCCATCATATGACGTCAAAACATGACGTGATGGAGCCGTAGGTGTTGACCCATCTGATGTCTGAAGGTGAGATGATGTGAATGAAAAAAAACTGCAAGATTTTATCTTGTCTGAATCCTGAGATATTACCACTGATCTGTTTTTGCTCTTAACCTTTAGTGTGGCCTTGACCTTTGACCTTCATTGCTCAAAATCTAATGGGTTTTTCCTTGACCCATTATCTATCATTCCTGACAGTTTAATCAAAATCCATGATTAAATTATGCAAAACTTTTTGCATAATCCTGCTGACAGACAGACAAACAAACAGACAAATGGACCAGAATTTAATACCTCCTTGGTGGAGGTAATTAACCTCATCTGATGTTATCATGCTGAGAACAGAAGGATCTAATATGACACATGTGCCAGGAGAAACAATAATCATTTATATACACACACACACACACATATATATATATGATAACTAATAATTTTGTCAATTCAGTGTACTAACTGTATAGAACATCTAATGGCTGAAACAAGCTGACATGCTGTGACATGATGCTTATTAAGTATATATTTTGGTCCAATAGTAGAACAACAATAGATAGATGACATTCTGTAGTTGAGGCTACTGTAGGTCAGAGGACAGTGGAAAGAACAGCTGGAGGCAGAGAGAAAGAGGATAAATGAAAAAAAAAAGAGAGACAAGGGAGTTAAAGTATCCTTTGGCGTTTACAACTTAAGGTGTTTCAGAAGCACAAACCGTTAGCTTGACCGAGAGCCAAGCTGTCCTTCAGTGTGTGTGTGTGTGTGTGTGTGTGTGTGTGTGTCCATGCATAGATAGTGAAGCAGCCAGCACTGTGACGGAGAGAAGAGAGGGAGGATGTATCTGTCAAGAGTTCACTCTGTTTGTGTGTGTGTGAGTGTGTGTGTGTGTGTGTGTGTGTTTGTGTGAGTGTGTGTTTGTGTGAGTGTGTGTGTGTGTGTGTGTGTGTGTGTGTGTGTGTGTGCGTGTGTGTGTGTGTGTGTGAATGTTGACCACTGTTGAATGCTGTCAGAGGGAGACAAGTCGAGGTGAAGAAAGGTCCCTGTGGTGTGTGTGTGTGTGTGTGTGTGTGTGTGAGAGGCTGTGTCTACTGGGCTGTGTTGAAGCTCCGTTCCACTTGACTGCCTCGGTCCAGGCCAGCTGTCAGTCACTTTGGTCCCTCCTTCCTTCCATCCCTTCCACCTCGGAATCACATTCACACACAGAGAAAGACAAAGATTAATAGAAAATATTTATTTAAACACCACACAGTTGTCAATTTTATATATATATATATATATATATATATATATATATATATATATATATATATATATATATATATATATATATATATATATACAAGTGATTAAATTCCTGCCATGTGGGCATGATGTGCAATTTCACTGCTTTAATTTACTACATTTAGTAATATACTCAAGCTCTATCAACTGAAATTAGACAGTAACATGTCTGATGAGGACTCCAGTGGATTTATGTCTTCTCTTTTCTCCGTTGAACTGTGGTCTATACAGTAGAAGCTCATCCTACGAGTGCACCGTAGTATGTTAAATTCACTTTACGACCCAATGTTCTTAAGAATTTTTGTCTTGAAATACAAGCTTAGATGTGCATTATGCGCAGGTGCAGTCTCTGAAGGTATAATACACTTTCAGTAGCATCAGTATCCAGATGGAGGAGGAGATTAACTTAACTCCATCTAGGACAGTGGAGTGGAATATTCTATCTCTAACACTAAATTAGCAGAAGTGTTTTTACATGGCATGAGGCTAATATGTCAACCAGTGATGGGCAATGGCGTCGCTACATGTAGTGAAGCTATTAGTTAAACTACATTTTCCAGCAGCTTGACCGTGGCGTCGCTGCTTTAGGAATGCGACAGTGTCCACAAAAGCTACAAATTCCAGGACATGACTGAGGAAAAACAGAGGTTTATCTGCAGTAGACTATATATGATTTTGAAACAATAATCAAAGTGAATAAAACCTTTGCAACATGTTCATGTAGGAGCTTCCATTCTGCTTCTTCCATGGAAAAAACAACATCATAACGAACATTAACCCAATTAGCTAGCAGACGGAAACTAGCCAAACATCAGTAGGTCCTAGATATTACTTACACATTATACCATTATACTGTCATTTTGAATTAATATGACATTAAATTTGGTACAACGTGAGGTAGCTTCTGATGTAGTGAACTACGTTTGCCACATTTGTGTAACATAGCTTGCTATATTTCTGTAGGTGTTAGCTTTTGTGTAGTGAAGCTATTGTTAAGTAACTGATAGCTTAGCTCATTACACGTTACATGTAAGTTGCCCAACAGTGATGCCAACCCCAAATAGATGAAGGTCATACAAGGTTTCACTTACTGTTTTTTATTAAAAAAAAAAACAAAAAACTATTTTTTAATAGTGATATTCAATAACTTAGGAACCAAAAGTTGATCAAAGTGAGATTTTGCTTAAAAACTGGAGACAATTTGAAATAAAAGCCCATATTTAACCTATAAAGACCCAGGATGATTTTTGTGACCATTCCCATATGGATGTTTCTGTATTTCTAACCTTTCTCAAGTGATTTATTCTATTAATATGCTCTGTGTATTACTTTTTTAAGTGAAAGTTAGGTATTATCATATATTTAACACACTGATGATGTAGATGTTTCTAAAAGCTCAGATTAAAGTTGAGGGTTATTGAATCAAATACAGAAAGAAAATGTAATACAGTGATTTTTTAAAAAGTAAAATATATATTTAAATAACATAATCCAAGTGTCTCTATCAACTAGATAAACAGGAACAAAAGTCCAAGGCACTCTCTTTAAGCATTAAAATGTCTTTATTCTCACGGCATTGTTATATGTAGACCTTAAAAACACTTCAACTCTTCAATAGGAAACCAACCAAACAAACAAACAAAGACACAAAGGTTTGACTTTCTGGTGAAGACTTGTAGCTGAAACACTTAATGAAAGTACCTTGGACTTTTCTTCCTGTGTAGTGACTTTATGAATCCCTTTCCCAAAGAACACTTCAAATTAACTCTTTTATTTATTTATTTTTTTTAGTTCTAGAAACATTCCTTCCCATGTTTTTTTTTGTCTTTGTCTCCATCCACTGTGAATGATCCACCTCTATGGGTGTTACTGGTGAATAAACTGCAGTTTTATAGGATTAGTGGCTCAACAGGTATTAAATACAGTGGTACTCCTTGTTACAAAATCAATTTGTTACAGAAGTCGTTTCGTACCGTGACTTTTTCGTAAAGTTGTAGAAGGTCTGATTCCTTTCAAAGACCCAAATAGTACCCCTCAAACCCTTTAAAGATTATAAACATTGACCAATTTTGTGTGAAATATGTAAAGTAAAAGAAACCCTCACCCCCATCCTCCATCATAAGATCACTAAATATGACGGATATGAATTGTGTTGAGATTTCTCTGGATGCTTTGACATTGAATGACACTTCACTTTTTTTAAGATAGTATTTTCATCATCTGAACCCACTTTATCCTCACTAGGGTCATGGGGGTCACTGGGGGCCTAATCCAGCTACAATGGGTGAAGGCGGGGTACACCCTGTATGAGTCTACAGTTCATCTCAAGGCTGAACATATATAGACAAACAATCACTCTCACATTCACACCTATGGACAATTTAGATTAACCAATTAACCTATCAGTGCATGTGTTTGGATGGTGGGAGGAAACTGGAGTACCTGGAGAAAACCCATGCAGACATGAGGAGAACATGCAAACTCCACACAGAAAGGTCTGGTGTGGGAATCAAACCAGGGTCCTTCTGTCTGTGAGGCACAAGCCCTAACCACTGCACCACCGTGCACCCCCCACAATGTGTGTACACTGAAGGTGTCAACGATTACAGGGGTCAAACTTGTTTTATTTCAGGTTCCATATACAGACACATGATCTAATAAAATAATAAAATAATCAATTAATGATCGACAACTAAACTACACATTTTCTTCTCTTGATTTATTGTAGAATTGGTAGAACAGGTGAATAAGTCTTATATTGCAATAAGACTATCATTGTTAGGCTATATATATATATATATATATATATATATATATATATATATATATATGGATCATATCTATAAATTTTTTATGTAATTGATTTGTAGTGAAAGTGAATGTACTTTCACTACAAATTAATGTTTTACTACTAGTAGTACTTTAGTTGATCATATCAGATTGTATGAGGTGAATTAGAAATAATGTGTATATAAATGGTTATAGATGTTTTGTGGTAATGATAAAAGGACATAAAAAAGTATGTCATGTTAATGCAGTATCTATTTGGATTTTAGTTTGTAAAAGGGGGTGGGAGTTTATACGTTTCAATTCTCCCCACTCCTTTTCGAGTACAAATAATAATAATAATTTGTTGACCATTTTCAATGATGTTTTGATGATTATTGTGTGCTCGAAATCAAACTGAACTGAACTGAATTGAAATGTGAAAACAACAACACTATACAATAAAAATGTTTACATTTACAAACTATCCAATAACAATCTAATATGAATAAACTTAACAAGTATGACCAACCTGAAATGGTAACCACTGCACCACCGTGCCAACCCTAAAGCTAGTATTATATTATTATATAATATTATACGATATATAATTATATAATTATATAACTGTCACCCCTTACTCCACCCCCCCCACACACAAATACAACAACCAAAAATTTTATTTTATTTAATTTTTTTTTTGACAAATCACACCCTGAATCGCACCTTCCATCAATATTCAATGTTTGAGTAAACATCTTTTTACCCTTAATCCACTAGTTTCACTCTCCTTATTTGCTCCCTGTTGTTTCACAGTTACAATCTATAAACTGAATGTCTGTTTTAACAAGTCAGGTCAGACATAAACATTTCTTCGGTGTGTGAGTCTAAAAGTGATTAGCATCTCTGACTGAGAGACTCATTAATCTCCATCTACAGTCTGGCCAGTTGCCTGCATTATAGATGAATGCACACACACACACACACACACACACATACAAATTTGTCAATATAATGGCCCCCATCGTGTCTCGTATTTCTCTGGGCTAACTTTAAAGCCATGAACTGGAGTAAGAGGTGAAGGGTGGTAAAGAAAAGAACTGACTGAAATTTATGTCCTGACAAATTCATAGTCTGAGTCTTAAGACAGCAGCAGCAACTTCTTGTTTTTTAAGGAGTAATTGCTTCAGAGTCTAACTCTGGGGAGAAAGGGTGAAATCTTACATGCTGTCTAAAGTATGTACTCAGCATCCTCTGAAAACTACGCAGCATGAAAGCCTGTGGGGACAGTCCCAAATGGCTCCATATAGCGTTCATGTTTGCAGTTTGTGTGAAGGGGAGTAAAAATATACTTCAATCTGTTAGATCTGCTCATATTTTAGTGTTTATACTTAACACTGTGAGCGTAGAATAAAGCCTCATTTAGATCTGTTTCCACTAGAAATAAAACTTTTCATTTAAAGGGAGTGGAAGATGAGATTTTAAAGACAGAATTATACTACACTAAAAATGAAAAAAAAAATATCCTGTTGTTTTTCTGGAAACTATGAACAGGTTTACAAGAGTAACATATGGAATTTACATTTTAAACATGTAGATTATTAACATTTTAAACATGTACATTTAGCATTGAATGTAAAAAATAAAGTCAAAGCTAGGATTTGATAGAGCTGGAAAGTAACTAAGTAAAAGTACTTTGTTACTGTACTTAACTACATTTTTTAGGTAACGGTACTTTACTTGATTATTTATTTTTCTGGAAAAGTTTTACTTTTACTCCCTACATTTGTTCATAAATATCTGTAACTTTATACTCTCAACATTCTCATCATAGACTCATTACTTTTTTAAACTAAACAGATGTGACAGTACGAAAAACAAGTCACTTCAGATGGAAGAATACTGGAGGACAGAAACTGTGACTTTATATATTATAGTTATATGATGATTATCTTACAATTTTCACACAAGTAGCTGTACTTCTACTTAAGTACAGAATGGAGTACTTTAACCACCTCTGGGATTTGAACTACTAACCCTTCAGTCATTGGATAATCCACTCTACCAAATGAACCACAGCCATCTGGTGGTTAAACTGTTTAAAATGTAAGTTTGTTAAATGTTTTTGTCCTTTATTACTTTTTTTTTTTTAAATAGTTTTTTATTATGATTATTTTTAATCAAATAGGCTGTTATTTCAACATTGTTGTCTTTCAATTTAAACAGCACTGCATTGTTTTTCAATTTTAATTTAGTTTTTCAGTTTTATTTTCTCAAAACAATAGACACACATCATTTCTACATACAGTACACATCTGCTTTTGTTAAAAATACTCTTCATGTAAGAACTACAGCTATATTTGGTTTAGTTTGGTAGTTACATTGTATTTTCACTTACAGTTTTTTTATGTTGGAATTTTACAACCTTTTTTGTTTTTTTTTGTTTTTTACAGCGCATGATAAAATTTGCCTGTTTATTGTCCTTTATCACTATGGGGAAAAAAATTGACAGATTTTTCGAAAGCCTTTATAAACTCTCATCAATATTATATTGATCTTTTACAGGTTTTCAAAAGTAGAGATAGTAAATGCAGTTAAGAACAGGAAAAAGCTGACGGCCAATGAATTGTTGTATATACAAGCAATAAAAATTGTCTGTAGGTATATCCTGTGATATGAAATGTTGAGTGTATTGCTCCTTTGAGTGCAGGTCATTCTGTTGCATCAAGGTCACTGACAGGTTAGCTTGAGTTAGCGTAGGGGCTAAAAATACATTATAGTTGAACATTTCAGTTTGAAATAGGCCAAAGGCAGGCTCTAGGGAAACTCACACAAGCAAACACACACACACTCATACACATATAAATCAGGAAAATGATAAAATGAAAGGGGTGTGTTAGAGGGTTATGCACCTGTCCAAAGCTATAAATACACAAACACACACATACACATATATACACACACTGTGGAGCCCTTGGGTATGTCTGTCCTTACTCCATGGTCAGGGTGAAAGGCTGACCTGGTTTCAACAATACGACCTCAGGTGGTACAAACGCACATGAAATGCATGCACACACACACACACACACACACACACACACACACTGACGTTAAAACAAATACAAACACACACACACACACAGATGCACATAGCTACTAGTTTCCTTGTCTCATGAGGACCAAGTTTGTAATCATCACTTGTAGGTAGCCGCTGGGTAGTGAGTGTAAAGTAAAAAACAATAAATACATAAATATAAAATAGTACAAACATAAATAAATACAACAATAAAATTCAATTAGATAAAAAATAATAATAATTAGTGGACACATCGTTAAAACAATAAATACATATAAAATACATTAGAAAGAAATTAAGAAAAAAAACATAAAAATATATACACAAAATACAATTAAATAATAAACTAATAATAAAAAAAAACAGAAAAAAAACACATTTTGAAACCTTTGAATAATGCATGTTTTGCTTTGTACCTGTTTTCCCCCAGGCTTTATGGGGACTTCCAGAAAAAAAAGTTTTTATAGGGGACATCATTTGCATAAGTTTGTATACTTCACACAGATTTCACCTACATTTATATTTAACCTTTGTGGGGAACTGAATTTTGAACCTATGATGACAAAGGTCCCTAAGGTGTGACTGTGTAAACATATCAATGTCCCCATAAAGACAGGAATACAAGAGCGCGTACACGCACACACACGCACACACACACAGACACACACACACACACACACATGGGGGATGACCTCCAGTGATTGCCCTGAAAATTGTGTTTATATTAATCTCTGTGTCTTACTATTCCATGTCATCTGTATTTAAACAGCTCATTTCGGCATTATGTGTGTTGTCTGAGAGTCTGGAAAACTGCTTGTAGCAAACATAACAAAAACATAATAATCACTAGTTATCACCATAAATGTCAGAACATTATTTTCTCAAAATGCAAAATGACATCAAAAGAGAAATGCAGCAAGAAAGAAAAAGATGTAAAGAAGCAGTGAGGATAAGAGTAATAAGAAATGTCAATATGTAGTTAACATAAAAAATGGGACAAAATGGAGAAAAACACTGTAATATTTTATTTAACTATAGTGAACATGAGCTAAAACACAGTTTATTAGTGATTTTAATTTTGTTTATGGTTAGAACATGAGAAACTCAGATTGTAAGTAATTTAAAGTAATAAATATTAAGTCATTTTGTTGCGATTAAGAAAGGGACAGCATTCCATCAGCCAGTGATTATTGTGAATATAATGTTTAAAGTAATTTTTTTTTTACAACCTCTAATCTGAGTCTATAATTGTTTTTTCTGGTGTTCTCTGCTATAAATGACTATAGAATGCAGTGCACGATTAATAGGAGCTCATAATAATTTAAATGTAAACATGATGGCATTAATATACAATCAGCACAAATGAAATGTATTTAAAATCAAATACTATTGTTTGACAGTGTCCTTTTTGACTTTAAAGAGAAAACATGACATTGAAATGCCACAATTTTTATTTATTTTTTTTTATTTAGATTGATTTAAATTGACGTCATTTGTACTAAATGACATACATTTTCCCTGTGTGTAAACAATTAATGTTAATCTCATCTCAATATCATTAATGCTACATACTGAGAGTTATTTTTGTGTTTTATCTTTTATCATGATAGAGTTTTACTATTACATAAGCAGATGGAGATTCATTTACTCATCCTTTGTTTTAAAAACCTCTGCATGGTTTCATACTTAGTAAAAACTCTTGCAAACATATATAGCTGTACACTAAAAACAGAGCTTATACTGTAGGTCATAAGTTCATTTCATCTGTAAATTCCAGCCTTCTATTGATGTGCTGAGGGAAGAAAACATACATAACTGTTTCAGTTGACAGATAATCAATGTTCGTAGCAGTCAGTAGCTTACCTATTTCACATATCTATATAATGTGTTTGTGTGTGTGTGTGTGTGTGTGTGCGTGTGTGTACAGTATGGTTATGTAGTTCTGATGAAAATAATCAAACTAGATAAACCTCAGGTTAGCAGCTGGACTTTCACACTTCGCCTATGTCTTTACAGCTTTGAGATTAAACAACTCTGGAGGCTGCTAGAAAAATCTTCAATGTAGTTTTAGTAAATATTAAATGTGACTTTCTTCTGTCTGTTTGTGTTGTTTATTAGCCTCTTCATAACACTTTTATAAACTGAATTTCTTAATGCACTGTATCAGCTTCACACCTACAAAAGCAGTTTTTGTGGACACAAAAACAGCCCAAATGAGTCTAAAAATAAATGAAGCATGTAAATCGAAAACCATAATTTATCAAGTGCCACTGGAGTAACTGCTGCTGTTCTATAAGTAAAAATATACACATATTATCACAAGTTATCACCAGCTCTCTTCTCTTCATTGTTATTACACGTGGCCACTAACTATAGGAACTAAAGAATTTTTTTTCAACTACTATTATTGACAAAAAATTTTTTTTAGATTAATTAATTACACATCATAATGAATTAATCTAAAATGTTTTTTTTGTATCTTGACAGCACTACTTGTACAATGGCTATACAATGCAGTGGTTCAGACCTGTTCCATAAGTTTTTATTTTCAACTCTCAGGCCTCATGAGGTGGAGCGGGTTGTCCAATAACAGAAGGGTTGCTGGTTTGAATCCCATTTTGTCCTAGTCATTTGACGTTATGTCCTCGAGTAAGACACTTCAACCACCTTGCCCTCAGTTGTCGCTCACACTGGTGTATGAATGCATATGACTGGTTGGTGATGGTCAGAGGGGGCCATGCTTCACTAATGCAGCCGTAGCTACAAACATAGTTTAGCACCACTAAAGTGTGAATGTGAGAGTGAAATAAATGAATAACAGATCAATAATGTAAAACACTTTGGGTGCCTCGAAAAGCATTGTAACCTAAAATCTATTCCATTTTCTTATTATCAGTGTAAATCTGAAGCAGATTCTTTGGATGTGATCTAAAATGTTGCTAAGGTACAAAAATAGTTACATGTGCTAAACCATCTACAGTCTTTTCAGCCTTGACCGTAAGACTCAATCAGTCAATCAAAGTTTATTTATATAGCACTGTACAACAACATTAAATAAGACTAAAGTGCTTTAAATCTAAAAGCACAGGATAAAACAAGTCAATTAAATATAATAATAATTAAAAGAATCTAAAAGACAATACAATAATAACCCACAGATAAAAAGACCAGTTTAGCATAAAAGTATCTCAGTGCTATTGGTTAAAAGTCAGTCTAAAAAGGTGGGTTTTTAACCTGGACATAAAGACAGACCGTTCACCAAGAACTGTCAAGTCTAGAGGGAGTGAGTTCCACAGTTGAAGTGCTGCGACTGCAAATGTCCAAGGCATTTGTTTGGATGACCGGAGAGTTCATTCATTTCTATTTTACACAAGTGAAGAAAAGCAGGTGTGCAACCAGGATGCATTTTACCAATGCTTGCAGTGAAATATATTTTTTCCAGTCGTGATCCCAACTTCGTGATTATTCCAAATGTAACATAATTTCATATAATTATTATAAACTTTATTACAGACTCAAGGCCCACAAGGGAATCATAATACGAACATCAATTATACAAAAACTATTCACATTCATAAACATACAAACATAAAACTTAATTAATACATTTAAAAAAGAGAAGATAAGCTAATGAAGGGACTATAATAATCAGACCTTCCAGGATTTTACAATTTTACGATTTGAAAATTCAATGCAAATCAAGACAATCCCTGTGAATTCAGCGCGATGTTGCAATTTTAACCAGTCACCGCGACGTTTCCGCAAAATGTGACCAATAATTTGCAAATTCTTGTACTGTTTCTGCTGCATTTTTGTCATCCAGGTAATATTTTATTTACCATAGTTGAAAGATTGTCTTAATATCTCAGTGTCTTTGTTCTATTTTTGTCAGAATCTGCCTCTACTACACAGTACTCATGTTTTTTTTTGACCGGCTGAAACATTTCTATTATGTTTTACAACTTCATGTAGTGTTGACTGGTTATATGAACTTTAACCAACCAACAGGTGCATTTGGAAAAAAAAAAAAATATTGTTACATTTTTATAATCCTCGTAATGGTTTATTTGTCATCTCGGTAAAAGGTCATTTTGAGGACCATATCACAATGACTTTGAATTAATTTCCCAGTAACTAAATATTTGAAATATTACTCGAATTTGATTACAAAAAGGGAAAATCACAACTATTTTTCACAAGTTTCACTTCAAAAGCCTAAAAAGCACTGCAACTTTCATCAAATTTTTTTGGAAAACCTCATGCAACATCAGACATTTTAGGACAAAACAATCTAAAGAAAAAAAAGCCTGCGAAATCCTGGAGGGACTGAATAAACACTGATTATACCAACGAATGAGGACCTATGTACCCTCAATCTGCCAAAATGTCAGTTCCTTTAACACTCTGGAGTGTGGGCCAAATGTTCGTTGGTGTCCACAACCTGAAGCGTAGCTAAGAGCAGCTTTTAACATCTGGGCTAATTTCAATCAAGTATTAAGCCTGTTGGAGCAGAGTGAAGGGCCACTTCAACCTACACTTTCCTGTTATGAATATTTACAGGGATTAAACTGGCTTTTGCTTAAGGGAAATTATGCAGAGTAGCTGTGCAATATGTTAGCGGTGTGGGAGAGTGATGGGAGATTTACTGTAAAAACTTCCAAGCTCAGTTATGCAGTTTTTATGGTGAGTGTGTCTATGAGTCTCTTTGTGTTATATAGGAGTGTGTGGGTGGTTGTTTTAATACTGATTTAATACCACCTGCATTAATAAAATCCTTTAATGCTGCCTCATATGAATAAGAACAGGCATTGTCAATTAAATTTGATTATGTTACAGCACAACATATCATAAAGTAGAGCTGTGGGTTTAATGGTGCAGACAGACAAACACACTCTACACATGTCCACTACAGTACACATTGGATAAATAGACAAAGAATGATTACATTAAATAAATTAAACTCTTTGCTCGCTGCCTTCAAATCTAATCAATTATTTAATTCCGGTGTGTGATATTAATAAGATGAGTTTTTCAGACAGTTCATGTTGATGATGAATACTGTATATAACAGTGACATCCCTCTCATAAGCTGCGTTTCAATAACAGCGATATTCCTAAAATTTCGACAAAGTATATTTGCGCTTTGAACCTGTTTCCTTTGACGGTTGTTCTAGGCAGGAGCGTCGTAACTCTCGTGAAATATCATCCCATGATATTTCACTGCTGTCACCTTCGAAGCTTTAGGCCACTTGACCGTAGTATCACCCTGAGATTAGAGTGAATGAATCGGCTAATTCTGTTGTCAGTAAAAGTCCCTGGCGAACTCTTTAAAGACACTACCATGTAAAACAAACCACCTGTCTCACATTATAAGGGTCTGTAAATGTGGTCCCTACATTGTCAAACCGAAATATTAAGTGTAAATATACTTTAGATGTGTTTAAATGACAACCGTGCATTAGCATGTAATAGCATTAGCATGAATAAATCGGTTAATTCTCTCGTCAGTAAAAGTCACTTGTGAACTCTTTAAAGACACTGACATGTAAAATAAACCACCTGTCTCACATTATAAGGGTCTGCACATGTGGTCCCTACATTTTCAGGTTGAAATATTATGCACCTTGCTTGTCTTCTGAGCTTTTTAATGAGTACAATAACAACTTTAGTCCAGATTATTCTCAGTAGAAACATGATGGTGCAACAGCAACCTGCACCTCTCTTGATAGAAATGATTAATTACAAAGCAAGGGTGTCAAACTCATTTGGATTAGTTTACAGTAGGGCTACAGCCTAACATAGTGGGTCAAAGCAGTAATAACATAAATAAATTATAAGATAAGAACTTTTGAGTGAAAAAAGTAAAATCTTGTAATGAAAATGTTTACATCTGTAAATTGTACTTGAATATAACATGAAGAAATATTAACAACAATACATTTACACTGAAGATCAACATTTTTACCTCTTGGAAATTATATTAATGGATGGTATATAATTATGATGTCACATCGTAAGACAATATGGTATTGTTTCAAAATGGAAATGAAAAAAACAGTTGTTGACCATAAGAATTTAGTTTTTGGAAAACAGAATGAGACATATAGAGCAATGTTCTGTAACAGCTGCATACCAATAATACTATGAACACATCTAATTGTGCCAATTACTTACTAATGTAAAAATGTCATATGAAGCACAGTAAATTCCAATTTCATGGATGAAAAGTTACAAGTTGATAAACAGGCTGATTAGCTGAGCTCCCCCACTGTATCATTTGTGTTTTTTTCTCTTACATTTAACAATTAATTATAGAAACATATTCTATCCAGGGCTGCTTTCAATTGACTAATGCCTTAGACATGGTTCTTCCAGCAGTGTAAAAAGCATAAAACCCATAAAATTTGTCAGTACAAGATGATTAGCTTCTGTAGAATCCATGTCCTGCATTTTCACTGCTGCTTAGTTCAGTACTGTGAAAGAAACAGATGCTGGAGGCTTTAAAATGTGTGTATGTATACATCCCTATCCCCACCACACATACACACAAACATACAAATTAACTCAATGGTTTATTTTAAAGAAATTAAATATATATGTATATCTTTTTTTTATTATATATTCTTAATATTCATTATATATATATATATATATATATATATATATATATATATATATATATATATATATATATATAAACTTCTCAAATTTGACACACATGGTCCTTACCACTAAGAGACATCCAGTGCACAGTTCGATGGTTGAATTTAAATGTTTGAGTATCAGTGAGCAGCAGGGCAAAGTGGTGTGTGACCAGGCAGGAGTTTGAGTTTGTATTCACAATTTTATTGAGCAGGATCTGTAAAAGCACTCAACTATGAATGTTCATCGATTGGCTCTACAAAGACCTTCATAATTAACCAAAAAAAATGTAATAGAACATGAAAAGTTGAAAAGTACTGAAGGTGAAGGTGTTCCAATCATACATCTGTTCCAAAGAACAAGATGTAATGTATTTAAGAAAGAAAGACTAGTTCAAGTTTATTTTTTTTTAGGGAGTTTGGACTTGAAGACAGAGATAATGAGAGCTGTAGAAAAGGTGAGAGGGAGAAAAGTAAAGGGAAGAGTGGGATAGTAAAAACTGGGCAGGGAAAGGGGAAAGACAGAAAGAGGATGATCAGAGGGAATATGGTTGAGAAGAGAAAAAAAAATCCAGATGAGAAATAATACCCAGGGAAAAGTCTAAGACAGAGTGTGACAGAGGGGAAAGATGAGCAAAGAGAATAAAAGACATGAGAGGAGCTGACAAGAGAAGTGAAAGACAAGTGTGTGTGTGTGTGTGTGTGGGGGGGGGGGGGGGGGGTAAAAAGAAGGAACAAGCAAGGAGTTGGTCACCCCTGAAGTTCTGCAAGGAGGAGGTCTGGACCTGCCACCTTTTCTAATGAGCACCACAGAGAGGATCTGGGTCTGGATCTGTATTCAAGTGTGCATGAGGGCCAGTGACTGGGTGTTTATAAGTGCAGATGAGTGTCTGTCTGAGCCTTTTATGCAGAGATGGTCAACCTCACATTCTGTACTGAAGTACAAGTACAGCTACTTGTGTGAAAAAATACTCTGGTAAAAGTAGAAGTACTGATTCCACTCATTTACTTAAGTAAAAGTAAAACTTCTTAATTGTAAAAGAGTCAAAAGTAAAAATGCATTTCTTTGCCATGGATGAAATAATACTTATTTAACCAGGAAAGTTTCAAAGTACTCAAAAAATAAAGTCTTTAAAAGTGAGTTAATGTGTTTGATCAGGTCACAGTACTCGGTTTAGTGGGTGTGGGCAGGAAATGTAAGAAATTATGACATAAAAAAGGTCATATGTGAGATTTAAAAAAATGCATAATTATGAGATATAATGTCAAAATTGTGAGATAAAAAGACAAAATGATGGGTTATACAGTAATACATATAAGATAAAAAATGCATAAGTATGAGAAAAAGAGAATAAAAGTCACAATCATGAGCTGAACATCATAATTTCTCTCCACTAATTTTCCCTCTGAAGCTATTTATAAAGTACTGATAAGTATAAAGTACAGATATTTTTGCAAAACTGTAGGGAGTAAAAGTAAAAAGTTGGCAGAAAAATAAATACTCCAGTAAAGTACAGATACCTAAAAAGTCTACTGAAGTACAGTAATGAAGTACTTTTACTGTTACTTTCCACCTCTGCTGTTTTGTGCATGGGGGTGTGGACTGATCCCCAATAAGATGTGAATGTCTCCCATCAATAAAGCAGATAACTTTGATTTAAAATGCTATCATTTTAAATGTAATAGATTCTATAATAGGTTATAATAGGTTCTTCTTAATAATAGATATAGAACAACCTTCACTTTTATTGAATACCATTGTAAAAGACATCCTTTGAGAAAAACCACAGATACTTAGGGTTGCAGGCCATTAAACATATGAACTGGGGTGATGAAATCATCTGGAATTCTGGGCTCTGACGTTCCCATTTCATATCAGTATGTACATTAATCAACACTTACCCAGCCATACTGTGGGGGCTGTCAGCGTGTAGTTGGTCAACTTATCGCTGGTCTCCCACATCTCTATTTATGTCCTTGATGCTGACTAGGCAGCATGTCAGTCCTCAACACATGAAACCCAAAACACTATTCAATATCCTCGACAGTCTGTTATGTGTTCTTTGTGCTTTTAAACTGAAAGTTGAAACAGGATGTTCAGTAATAAAACGTGACACTGGCTTACGTATGTGAATTTCCCGCTGTGGATTGTTTGAGCCACCACAGTATAACTACTCTTAAAATGTTTATGCCTTAGAGCTTTTCTTTCGTGTAAACCCTGGCTTTTTCAACCAGATACAAACAGATGTGTGTCCACTGTAGCTTTAGCCATTTCATTAGCTCTGTGACACGCTAAGCCGACAGTGAGTATGGATCAGAAAAACCTCACCCCGCTGCTACTGGTCAACTTATCTTTGGAAGACACCTTGTCTCTCACTGACAGACCATTTAAATAATTGGAGAAGGCCTCTGTATCTTCCACGACTCTGTTTCTCCTGATTTTTCACGATCCTGACACTAGCTCCCATGCACTGTTGACTCTACAACTGTTACTTTCAGTTACCAGTTGGGCCCACCAACAAAATACATCATCACTGTTACTACTAACATCAAAATGGTCTATATGATGATGTACAAATTGATGAACCTTGAACACTTTTGCTCACAATAATCTCTGTCTGGTGCTGTTCTTCGCAATATTCAAGCAAGTACCATTTAAGTTAGTGTGTAGAGTATGAATGTCAAGTTTGCTGTGGATTTCAGTCATGTCTTAGCAGTGTACAGACATGGATCCAGACCAGTGGTGGATCTAGACGCGCCTACGTAAGTGAAGTCGGGGTGGGCAAGAGGCCGGGGGGGGTTGGGATCTTGCCCATAACAACAACGTAATAGCGTTTTCGGAATTGAAACAGATTTTTATTTCCATTGACATTTACAAATAAATAGCTATATTAAGGATATTGACCAACATTTCAGTTTGATGAAGCAACGAAAATTGGTCTAGAATTCTGTTTCTGAGCTTGTGATTGGGTGGGCACAGCTGTCAATCGGGGTGGGCCCCGCTCACCCAGACCCGCCCATAGGTCCGCCCCTGCACCAGACAACAGCGCAGATCATCCTGACGAAAAAGCTATCATCTTTGGATTTACAACTAACCATTACATGAGACATAAAGTGCTAAAAGCCCTAGAATTTGTTGTTGCCATGACTTTTATGAATCATTTTTTCCCTATTTCTACTTCTGTGACTCTTTGCCATATGTCACAATATGGGTGTTTTTGCAGATGTTGAGACCTATCCTCATTTGTATGTGCAGGTTTTGCATAAATCCATAAAAAAAAACCTAATTTGAGAGATAAAACAGACTGTTATGTTGCTGCAAAGGCTCATATGAGGCTAGGCTTGCAGGTATATGCATGTTTTAAACTTATTTGACACTTCTAATAAAGCATGTTTCTTTAGAATGCATTTTGACTTGTCTAATGGAGAATTTAGAAGCTTGGGAGAAATAAATGAAGAGAGACATAGGGATATTAAGTGATGCTTAAATTGTACTGGAATGTGTGTTTGAGCAAGAGAGAGATGGAGGTAGGACTGGTTATTAATGCAGGGCTGTGCTCTGACAGCAGTGTAATCCTGAGCAGGATTAGCATGCTAATAGCAACAAGACCTCATCAAGAACTTGACAAAACCGACTCCTGTGCGTATATGCAGGAGAGGGATTTAAGTTTGAGGGTATTTGAATGTGTTATCGAGTCCTTTAGTAAGTGTGTGTGTTTGTGTGTGTGTGTGTGTGTGTGTGTGTGTGTGTGTGTGTGTGTGTGTCTGTGTCAAATGAGACTGGCTCCCAACATGACTCATGTCTGAAACAACACTTACTGTATAATAAAAGTTGGACATTCCTAACAGGCTGTTCAACCATATGTGGTTTAAAGGTGTCATTCCATGGTTATTTCATTAATATTACTGTGTTCTCCATTGTTATTGAATACATTGTGTGTTGGTTCTATTAAAAAAAAAAAAACCTCCAGATTGTTTCCAGCCCTTTTTACACGGTACAAAAATTACTTGAGGTGGAGTTTACCGGTACTTCCTCATACATGTCCATGACGCAGTGACGAGGCATCTCTGATTGGCTTAGAATGTGTGAAGGAACACTCCCCTTCTCCCTCGCTCTATGTATGTGTTTACCTTTACCAGAGTAACATCCAGCTAAGTCTCGTGCCATTGCTTGTTCTGAAAATGCGCAGGGAAAAAAAACGAGGCTTTATTTCCACAGAGAGCACATGAACCAGTTTGATCCACCATTTTTTTCAAGATGGACGTCTTCATTAACAGACACACACACCTACAGTAGAATTCTACATTTCCTAAGTAACCAAAGTGTAAACTGAAGTTGGCAAGTCATATCAATTGGTCAGGTCCAATTAGAAGATGGGGTCAGATGATGTTACAAAGTACAAATGTCACCCAAGGACATATTGTCCATTCAGACTTGGAATCTGGGGCTTTTTGAGTCTGAGCCCTGTGGGGTTCTGGTCCACAGACACCAGCACTAGCTTTTGTATTTTCCACGTGAACTGAATAAATGAATGAATCGAAACCAATTGAATTCTGAACCTGTTTTTTGGAGCAATCAATTCAGAGAGGTTTTAAGCATCTCATGTTGGGCTAAACAGACCATAACTTTTTATTTATCTACCTGCCAAAACAGAGCCAGCCTGGTTCAGAACCAAACGGGATTACACATTTGTGTCTGCTCATGGGCAAGACTGAGTTTTCCAATAAAAGACTCAGTAAGTGTAGCTCCACTTTGGGGTCAAACTGCATTAGTCTAAGACCAGATGAGGCTGGTCTGGACTCCAGTGAAAGGCCAGACAGGGTTAATTAGATCTGAAATCACAAGGACCTGTTTTTGTGTGTACTTTATGTATTTGTATGTCTCTGCTCAGCCTGGGATAAACTTCCATTGTGTTTTTGGAAGGAGAATCCAATTACAGCCTTTGTCTTGTTTCTGTACCTGGTGCTGTAGAACCTGTTGTTAGGAAACACTGAGGCTATTGTTTTACATACAGGCCTGTTGGTGCCTTTACTTGGACTTATTTTCTTCTCCTTGCACACGTGCTTATGATGCATTGCAATCAGCGGTGGTCAAAGTACTTACATTCTGTAGTTAAGTAAAAGTACAGCTAGTGGTGTAAAAAAAATACTATGGTAAAAGTTGAAGTACTGATTCAACGTAAAAAAAAAAAAAAGTACAACTTCTCAATTGTAATAAAATGAAATCAAAACTACATTTTTTTTTTACCATGGATGAAATATTTATTTAACTAGGAACAATCAAACAATAAAGCCTTTAAAAGTGAGTTTCTGTGTTGATAATCTGTTTGATCAGGTTAGGGTACTCAGTTTTATTGTTATAGGCAGGAAATTTTGGAAAAAATGGGCAAAAACATTTGAGATTAAAGGGAAAAAAAGTTATCATTATGTGATTTTAAAAAAGTAATACATTTGAGAAGAAGAAATGCATAATTACGAAATAAAAAAAGTCAAACTTATGAGAGAAAATTCCACAATCATGATCAAAAGTCAAAATTCTGAGATAAAAAAGTTATAATTATGATACAAAAAGTCCCAGTTTCTCTCCTCCACAGATTTTTCCTCTGAATTTACTCATTTTTCATACTGTCATATCTGTTTATTTTGAAAAAGTAACAAGTCTATTCTGAGAATGTAAGGAGTATAAATGTATAAGTAAAAAGTTGCCAGAAAAATAAATACTCAAGTAGAGATACTTAAAAGAAATCTGAAAAATGAAGTACTTTTACTTAGCTACTTCCCACCTCTGTTTGCAATTTACTAGGTGGATCACACAAAGAAAATATCATGACAATGATGTTTCCAGATAAAAAAATTTTCTCTGAATATCCTTTGCAATGGCTTTCTTTTAAAGATAAAACTGGTGGATGTCAGAAGGTTAAGGTAGAAAAGGAAAACAATAAAACGAAAGAAATGAAGCTGAAACGAAGCTTTATAGCACTGACCTGCCATCTGTCTGTCCTGATGTGGAAAACCAGTTATAAGTGCATGACACTATGATATATGTGAGTGTACCAGGACAATGCAGTGTTTGAGCAGATCTGGAAATGGCTAAAACTCCTGCCTCCAGTTTACTAAAAAGAAATGCTATATATATATATATATATATATATATATATATATATATATATATATATATATATATATATATATATATATGTATATGTATATATGCATATACACACACACACACAGTGGTACCTCTACTTATGAAATTCATTCATTCCAGAAGTGTTTTCGTACCGTGAATTTTTCATAAATAGAGTTGCATTTTACATGTAAAAATCCTAATTCATTCCAAGACCCCCGATACTACCCCTCAAACCCTTTAAAAATTATACAAATTTACCGATTTTGTATGAAATATGTGTTAAAAGAAAATGTAGATTCATATTTTAACCCGTCCAGGCTAACAGCAGCTGTTGTTAGTGTAGATACAAACATCCCAGGTGAGAGTATGGCTTCTGTCTGATCTGCCCATCCAGGCTAATGGCAGTGTCTGGGACAGAAGAGTTGACCCACATCTGGGTGAGAATGATGATGCAGCAGTCTGGTGGATAATGGTTGGCGTTTAAATCCAGCTTCAGGTAGTCCAGTTTGTTTTCCAGTGAGGTACGTTGGTGAGCAGGTGGTCGGTTAGCTCTTAGCTTAGCTGTAAATCCACCGCGAAAGCCGCACTTCTGCCTCCTCCTGCGCTGCCTCGGATGTCTTCGAAGGAGGCCTCTGTGGGGGGAGACTCCACTGTAGGACGCTGGAGCAGACCGAGGTCAGGTCCGTGTCCCCGGGCTCGTGGAGTTAAAGTTTTTAACAATTTTCCTTAAGCTGATGATAGTCTACCGGTCATATACTTTTGATACTTCTACTATTACTACTACTACTGCTACTACTGCTACTACTATTACTACTACTATTGCTACTACTATTACTACTACTACCACTGCTACTACTATTACTACTACTGCTACTACTATTACTACTACTACTGCTACTACTATTACTACTACTATCACTGCTACTACTATTACTACTATTACTGCTACTGCTACTGCTACTACTATTACTACTACTACTGGTACTACTATTACTACTACTACCACTGCTACTACTATTACTACTATTACTACTACTGCTACTACTATTACTACTACTACTGCTACTACTATTACTACTACTACTGCTACTACTATTACTACTACTACTGCTACTACTATTACTACTACTACCACTGCTACTACTATTACTACTATTACTGCTACTCCTATTACTCCTATTACTACTATTACTAATACTACGACTGCTACTACTGGTATTACTATGACTACTTTTACTATTACTACTGCGACTACTACTACTATTGCTACTATTACTGCTACTACTATTACTACTACTGCTAGTATTGATACTACTACTGCTACTACTATTACTACTACTACCACTGCTACTACTATTACTACTACTGCTAGTATTGATACTACTGCTGCTACTACTATTACTACTATTACCACTGCTACTACTATTACTACTACTGCTAGTATTGATACCACTGCTGCTACTACTACTACTATTACTACTATTACTGCTACTCCTATTACTACTATTACTACTATTACTAATACTACGACTGCTACTACTGGTATTACTATGACTACTTTTACTATTACTACTGCGACTACTACTACTATTACTACTATTACTGCTATTACTATTACTACTACTACTAATACGTACTACGACTGCTACTACTGGTATTACTATGACTACTTTTACTACTACTACTACTGTTACTACTACTACTACTACTACTACTAATGATTTTGTTGTGTATTTTTTGAGATAAGAGATTGTATATGCTCAGGAAATACTAAAAATCCCCAAAGAAAACCAACAGAACGATCAGAATGAGTACTTTCCGATCTTTAGGACTGTCCAGACTTCCAGAACCATCCTTTAAATCAACACACTCCTTTGTCTTCCAACACTGTCTAGCACACATAGGACTTTGCTTGTCTTCATCGTTTAACGTTTATCATTGTCTGCTTGTCAACGACATCTCCCCTAATTTACTTTGATCTGCTGCAGACACTCATTTCAAACACCAAATATATATCCAGATGGCCGTCCCTCTTATGAATTCCAATCTCTGTACTATCATCATCATCATCACTTCTGTGTACAAATCAGTTTATTCCCCTGAGCACAGGAACTGTTGTGTAGTTTTGATCTAGAAGTTTATTGGACATTAGCTCACACCGCACGTAGGTAGATATGTGTGTGTGTGTGTGTGTGTGTGTGTGTGTTGTTGCATGCTGAGATAAAGGGTGCAAAGCAGGTCCCTCATTGACTCATGTTGCAGATAATTAAAGATACAACAACTAATGCCAGGCACAACAGACCCCACCCCTCACAAATATTTCAAATCTTATTGGACATGTCCCTCTCAAAAAGTGAGACTATGGGTTTGACTGAGATCATGATGCGTATTTTGACCTTAAATCAGGGTTGTTGACACATTTTATCATATTCAATTGTGCTTTATATTAGATAACAGATCACATGACATCACAGTGACATCATAAGTCATCGAATATATAAGCAAGGATTAAAAAAAATATATCATACCCTCTAAGGCACAGGTGTCAAACTCCAGTCCTCGAGGGCCGGTGTCCTGCATGTTTTAGAGATTTCCCTCTTCAGTTTAACCCTTTAACTCCTGAGATATTAGCAATCAGTATAAAAGGAAAAAATTAAATGAGCAACAACACAAACAAAAAATTTATAATAAGCTAACAAAATAATTGGTAACATGAGCAAAGTAAGACACAAATAGCAGAAAATCAAAGAAAAATAAGAAAATGTAGAAAAATAAACAAAATAAGCAACAAAATGAACAAAAAAAACTATTACATATGAACAAAATGAAGAAATAATGTGGGAAAAAAATACTAAAAAAGAAAACTAGTATTTAAATTTGGTCTCAACAGTTTTAATTTTGCCTTTAATTTTTTTTTAATAAAATAAAATTTGCTTTTTGACACCTTTTCCATCCACAAAACTAAAAAGGAAAATGGTAGAATTTTTCTGAATATTTAAACTAAATCATCCATTCAGAATGCATCAGCGCTGACACTTAAAGAGTTAATAATCAGCTCCTCATCAGTTCTGCAGAAGACTGATAATGATGCAATGGGCTCCAGGTGTAATGGAAGAGGCAAACATCTAAAACATGTAGGACACCGGGACTTGAGGACCACAGTTTGTCACCCCTGCTCTAAGGCACTTCTATAGATCGAAAATAAAACTGTGAGTGAATGCAGAAATGACGTACTGAAAAACAATATCCTGTTTTTATTCAACATGGTAAATCCCATTTGAACAATGTTTTATCAGTGTTCTCAGCAGCCATGCATCATAGAATGTCCCGGTATTTTTTAATAATATTGAGTTTCATCAAAAATGACTGAAAAATCAAGCGTTTGCAGAGGTCTGACTGCCTTGTTCTTTTGTCTTCATGTGTGGGATGTTGAACAGATAAAAGAAAATGGCTTTTGATTTGGAAAATCCTTAGATGCGTACCCTGCCTTAGGTACTTCATCCACTTTCCTCTTCACTTTATCATCACATGTAAAGTGGAAAAATGACTGTGGCATGTGTTTTATGGACTGTAACAGGTTGTATACAGAGGAATGAACCTGGGCACAGACAATAATGTCATGGCTTTAACAAGTGACATCAGTGAGTAGATGACACTTAATATCACTGTGACCTTCATATACTGTTAATTTTCTATAATTCTACAGTGTGATATGGATCATTACTGAAGTGCCAGTAAGACATTTTGAACTAAACATACTACATATCTCCTCTGTTAGTAAGAGTTTAATCCTTAATGAAAAATTCAGTGAGAAGATAGAGTACACTTTTAACATTTTTCACCAGTCCTTCATAAAGATAAAAAAAAAAAACATCCAATATTACAGGTAAATACTGAACACCAAAACAGTCCTTTTCAAATGCCATGAATCACCAGAATCTGTTAAAAAGGTTTGTCCTCATTCATGTGATCTTCTCCTGCTTGTTTTGCTGTCCCCACTGCTCTTGAATCATCAACACAAACTTATTAAAAGCTTCACACGCCCTCTAGCCTCATATATGAACTGTTTATGAAGAGCTTTATTTTGAACTGGCTGCTTATTTCTCCCACAGACACCCCCCCATCTTTGTCAAATATGCTCTTATTTATATAAATAATGAACACGAACACCCACAAACCAACAAACACCACAACCACTTCTGACTTTTATGCATTTTATATAACGTCAACCTATTTTATTAAAGCATTTTCTGTATTGACATGTTTTCCTATTAAACATTTTATTCTAACCATCCTCTCATGTCTCACCCATTACACACACACACACACACATGTCTCATGAGGACCAACCATTGGGTAGTGACCATATATGTCACATAACTTCTTTCCTTTCTTTAAAAAAATTAAAAAATAAAATATATAAATAAACAAACAAATATAATACAAATATAAAGATAAATAAATAACATTTAAAAAGAAGAACCTAGAAATAATAACAATAAAAAATAAAATAAATCTATAAAATATAAATCTCATAAAATAAATAAATATACACATTTTCAAACCTTTTAAAAATGCATTCTTCATTTCGCATCTGTTTCCTTGATGCTTTATGGGGACTTCCAGGAAAAAAAGAAAATATTTACAGGCCCACATAATTTGCATAAATGTGTTTAATTCACACAAATGTATATTTCACTAGTGGGGACCTACATTTTTATTTAACCTGCATTTTGGTCTCCATTGTGTGACTGTGTAAACATATCAATGTCCCCAGAAAGAAAGGAATACAAGTATACACACACACACACACACACACACACATATACTCCAAAGAGGAGCAAGTTTGTAATCAAGTAGTCATTAGCTAGTGAGTGTAAATGAATCTTATAAAAAATAACTAAATAAAATAACATTAGTAAAAAAAAAAAAAATACATTTTTAAACTAGATTCAATTTAATGAATAAAAATTAATGAATAGATTAAAGATAATCATTTAAAAAAAGAAAGAAAGACAGAAACATAACTAAATACAATAATTATGTTTTTTTTCAAAAGAAAAAAATGACCAAAATAAATTTTATTACATTTTTAATAATACATACCCCTCATACTTAATGAGGACTTCCTAAAAAAAACAATTAATGTATTTATAGGTCCACATCATTTCTATTTTACTAGTGGGTACCTTTGTTTATATTTAACGCTCGTCAGGTTTGGTCCCATTAGTGTCAGAGGTCACCATGGTGTAACTGTGTAAACACATGAATGCACCCATAAAGATATGACTACACACACACAAACACACACACACAAACACACACACAAACACACACACAAACACACACACAAACCCTCACCTCTTAAATGTAGTGTTTTTTCTCCTGTTAAGTTTTGTCTCTTTATGAACCTGTCTGACCTCACCTGGCACATCAGCAGCAGCTTTTCCTCCATTTGTTACTTTGTTAAACACATTATACAACTGTCGTTCAGCTACACACACATATGGACACACACACACACACACACACACACACACACACACATATGCTCAACAGCTGTTTGTTACATTTACAAACCTCTGTGTGCATACTCTTATTATCTATGCTTATTGGGGTGGCAGTAATGGCATTTAGTGATTTAGCCAGTATGTTTTTTTGCCTCAGGGTGTGTGTGTGTGTGTGTGTGTGTTAGTGTGTGTGTGTGCGTGTGTGTGTCTTAGTATATGGGGGCAGATGGCATATGTTGGCATAAGGTTTTAAATAACTTAATGGGAATATTTAAGGATCATGGCATGTTAGCTGACAGTGGATTTAATATGAGTTAACTAAGAGACAAGCAAGAGCCCACACATTCAAACACACACACACACACACACACACACACACTGTGAGTCAGTTCACCCACACTCAGACACCCACACACATTCACACCTTAGTTTACAGACTTTCTGCTCTATGGTTGACTTCTGTGCTAATGTATTAACACAGTTTAACATATGTATTCAAAACATATTATTTATGCACAGAACCCTTTTCAGGAAAACTGGACTTGAAACATACGTTTGCATATTTAATGGTGAGCGGAAAGAACAACAGTTCTCTAAAAATATTCAAAAACAGAAGTGTTTTACATACAAAATTTGAGATGTCCATATTAGAGTGACACCATGGTGAGGAGAAATGACATTTGACCTGATTTATTTTGGACATAAACGTCTTATTCTATCAAATTTGAAACAAAAACATCTGAGGGATGGTCATTTTATAATGTTCTAAAAATGATTGGAAATGTTCTATGTGCCATCCTTTTTTCCTGACACAGCCTTCTTCTTGAAACTTTTTATGCCACATCCAAATCTTCTTTCTTCTTAACACGTATTTATGACATTTTCTAACAAATTCATGTTGTATATTCACATTTGACTAAGTTTGGGTGTACGTGCATTTTAAACAAGTTATTAGGTGATGAAATAATGTCAATTTTTAGGTAGAGACCCTCTTTATCTGATGAATTATTGGATGTGTGGTTCTCACCCTCATTGGTCTAAGTGCTTCCTGGTCATGAGGTTATGATCTACTTCGAGGTATTTAAACCAAGCTAATTCATCAATCATAAACTGAGCTCTCATCACAAATGGAGGATACTGATCCTGATAAAAATAAATAAATACAAAAAATAATCACTTAATAAAAATAAAATAAACTAGAGCACTCCGACAGTGCAGACCTCCACAAACCACCGCAAGTCTGTAAAGGTCAAACATTGACTTGATGTCATATGACGTCAAAACATGTTGACATCATATCTCATCTGTCTGAAAGTAAGATGAAGTGAATGAAAAAAAAACCACCTGATATTATCTGGTCTGGATTCTGAGATATCACCACATACAGTATGTGTTTTAGCTGATGACCTTCACTGTGACTTTGACCTTTGACCTTTATAGCTCAAATTGTAATGGTTTCTTCCATGAGGCATTTTCAATCATCATTGAAAGTTTCATCAAAATCCATCCGTAACTTTTTGAGTTGCTGATAAACAAACAAACAGACAAACAAACACGAGGTAAAACATAACCTAATAATATTAAAATATACAAATGCACACATACATACACTTCAACATCTCACATCAACTCATGTCTTGAATCAATCATAGTGTAATTAAGGAATGAGTAGTGTGTAACACTATGTGAGAGGAGCAGTTTATATTGTGCCAAAGACATCTGGCTCATTATAATGCATACACACTGTATTTAAATGCACAGAATATACCCTAAGATCATCATTTTTTAACACACCGACTCTGACAGATATCTATCTTTTCTACATAACAATGGCACCTCCTTCACAATCAGACTCATCTTTATTGTCATTCAATCTTTAGAGGTAATCAGAACAAAACACGGTTGCTAGTATAAAACAACATAGTTATGAACAAAATGTACTAGAATAAACATGACCATAAAAAACACTAAAATTAATAAAACAAACCTCTGAATATGTACAATAGTGCACAATAGCAGGAACAGTTTATCAATCAAACGTGTAACGACTGTCATTTAGCAGCGTCATGTTGTTAAGGTGTGAGGTGCTTCTAAGGAAACTACAAAAATGACTGCATTAGATGTAGGGTGCAATTTGATTTGGGAGACTGGGGGGGTTCAATAGCTCCTCTGGTTCTTTTTGACATCCCTACTACTGCCAAATGAATTTGATCTTTTGGAAGGACAACACTGTCAATGACAGGCAGACTGCATTTTCTTACACATATATTCTGTATTGCTGCCACTAACTTTCACCTGAACTGAACCATCAGCAGTCTGACAATTTCCTAACATCCCCATGTACACAAATACATTGTATACCTTTTCTATTTCCCTGTATATATATATATATATATATATATATATATATATATATATATATATATATATATATATATATATATATATATATATATATATATATATATATATATATATATATATCTTTCTATCTATCTATCTATCTATCTATCTATCTATCTATCTATCTATCTATCTATCTATCTATCTATCTATCTATCTATCTATCTATCTATCTATCTATCTATCTTCTTATTAATTAAGTTTAGCTCTAAATCTAAAAAATATCTACCAACCAATGAAAAGTGAAACTTATCTTTAATTAAGATTTTCCAGATGCATTTCCTAAAAATAAATTCTTATTTCTCACTGAAAACTCTTTAGGTGAATATCTGTTATTTTTTTTTCCCCACTAGAAATGAAAAAAATACACTTGGTAAAATTAAAATATGTACAGTGAATGTGTTTACTTTAATTAGCTGAATTATTTTAACAGGGTGTGAAATCTTAATCAATTAAGTTTTATGTTGTGTTTCACAGTCACACTGAGTTGCCTGTTTGTTATAAATCCTCTGCCATGTCTATGTGATCAGCCCTTATCCATGGTCCTGAAACTTAATTAGACCATTTCCCACATTGCAAGTGTGACCGTCACAGAAAATTAAATGTTTCATGTATTTTTAGTTTGCATCAAAGAATCATTTTCAACTATTCCACATGTCACAGGGCCTACCGTTAATTAAAAAAATTAAAAATCCCCCTTTTAGATTTTTGGATAAATCACCTATCGAACCATGATGCCATTTTGGAGCCTACAATATAGTTTCCTATCTGTTAACAATAGTAGATAAGTACTTATTACTACTAATTTTGTTACAACCATTTAAAATCATGTGATCTTGATTTTGAACTTTCAAGGTCACTCAAGGTCAAAAGTTATAATAGCATTTTGGAGCCCATATTAGGTTGGTAATAGAGTTTCTATCTACACTCGTTTTTTTCTGTTGTAGTCAATGTAAAAAAAAATTAGATATCGACCCAGTGACCTCTGACCTTTTGGGTCAACAATAGGTCAAAATCTATACACACAAGAAATAGTATTAAAAGACCAACATTTTGGTGATCATTGTAAGTTTGTGATGTCAATGCACATTAACAGTGAGAGGGAAAATAATATACACGTGAAACTGAGTATACAGGAATGAAAAGCAAATTCATGGTTTGAAACACATTTGGATTATCTTGACATTTGACCTACATTCATCATAATTTAATGATATCTATTCTGAACAACCGTGTACCTTTTTTGGTCCAGTAGTTTTTGCCTAAAGTTCTGACAGACTGACAGATGGACAAATTAATAAATATACAAGTATTAAGAGAATGCTTAATCTCACCCCAATAGTATGATTTTGACCTTTCTGCTAAATGCAACCTTGACCTTTGACCTTTTGCAATACTGATAATTCCGTTATATGTATATATGCATGAGTGCGTGTAATATTATGATAATATATCTAGTATTGATTAAGTTATAACGTGATATGTCTATTCTTGACACACACAAACAGTGTTAGACAAGTTAATTTTGCGACATGTCACTTTTGACCTCCAGAGATCTCAAAAACTATTGGTTGTAAGTGATAACACTAATTATGAGAATTCTATAAATCTTCATTCTGCATCATTTGGTACTACTCTGAAAGTTCTGTGACCCTCCGTTCTTGAGTTATAACTAACTATAATGTGATTTTGATCTTTTAGTTAATTCTGACTTTGACCTTTGGCCTTTACTCAAATGGATCATTGCGTCTGTTGCACATTAGCTATATGTATATGCCCATGTAATTTCATGGTGATATCTCAAGTATTCATTGAGTTATAGCATGATATGTCTCTGCGGACACACACACACACACTACACTGTACATTTTGCAGTGTTAATTTGGAGACAATGGGACCAAATACACTCTAGAAGAAGTTAAATAAACTCTCTAAGTGTTGATTTAACACTGCAAAATTTACTGTGTAATTACAATAATCTCTCCCAACTAATGTTGAACGAGATTAATAAGTAAATAATAACAAAAAATAATACCTCATCTGGGGTTAGGGTTAGGGTTTACTAAGTGGAAATCCTCAAGTAACTCCAAAATGTATTTGTAGCTTGACTTTGTAACCGTGTTGTTTTGCCCTTTGCTGCTCTGCACATAGACTTGAATTCATGACCACACACGTCCTCCGTCTGCACACACACTAAAACACAGACATTCAGTCACACTCAGGATCAGTAGATGTTATCTAAGTGAGCAGTAAACAGAGTCTTTAGAGCCAGTCGCCTTGGGGTGCCTCCCTCTGGTTTGTGACTCTGTGGGTCCTGTCGCACTATGTTAGCTTTGGCTGACATGAAAGCCTCTAATGGTTGCATTCATTGCCTCGGGGGAACAGCAATCTTAACATGAGAAAGACAGCAGATTCTGCTTAAATAAGTGTTATCTACAGAGGCTGCGCTTCTATGTGTATACTTGACACACTTAGTTCTGCCTCATGAGTGTTATGGGCTGAAAATCAGGCTACTTGCATAATGTCACTGTGTTTGTGGGCATTTATATGTGATGTATGTGATTGGATCAGTATGCTCTCAAGCGGCAAAAAAAAAAAAAATCAGTTTAGATGCATGAATTCCCAATAAGCTTTCCATTTTTAAAAGTATTAGCATTCACAAAAGTAATCATTGAGTTAGTTAAATGACATTGTGTGAGCAGGCAGAGACTGTACTGAACATAATGATGGCGTGTAATTATAAAGCTAAGCTGCATTTAGAGTAATCGTTAAACAAATTCCAATAATTGCCAAATGAAACATCACTTTGTCAAATGTAAAGGCTGAGGTCTGGGCGGAAAATACAGATTTTATTTTTTTTTTGTCCTCTTAAAAAAAAGAAAAAAGCATTCAACAGCATACTCTTTCCTTTTAAGCTGACTGTTGTTTTTCTACTTCATGTTTACACCCACATACACTAACATTTATGTGTCAGCACATTCATTTCCATCCTGCATATTAGGAAATGGGGACACCATTTTCTTTTTGATAGCCAAGCGAATTAAGTCTTGGCTATTCATTTGTCTGCAAGAATTGTCGCCTTGTTAATTAGGAACAAGTTTAACAAGTAGCAGTCTCTTTAATTCTAGTAACAATTTACTCTGTATAGGAGATAAGACAATGAGTTGATGAAAAAGTGAGTTCTAAAATACCATTTATCATGGTGGAAAGTTCAGCAATATTAACTCATACTCAGATGTGACAAAGATGTTGAATAAGAATCAATGGGCTGTAAATGGAGCACTCCTACAGTACTATTTTTCTTTATTATAATCTTTGATTTTCAGTGTGAGGAAAGCGTCTCTCTCCAAAATCTGATGTTAATGGGTTACAAATCTGCCGGCTTTGTCGTATTCATGATCATTTCCACCCATCAGTGCAGTTCCTTTCCAGATAAATAACATTTCTTATACTACTTGAACCCATTTTACAAACATAATACTTTTTGACTAAAATCCATTTGTCATTTACTGCTTCAGTTGCTTCTTTACACAAAACTGGAAATACACATTTTAAAGACCTCTTGAAAAGTTTATGCGTTAGACATAGATCTCCGTTTAAACATACACTGTAAACCTGAAGCTTCAGAATAATTAAATATATTAAGTTTCAAGAATAGTACTACTAACTCAAATGTATTAAGTTGCTGTAACATGTTCTTCTTTTTAAGTACTTCCAAATAATATGTTTTATTAAGGAGAACTATTGTGGATATAAGTGAACTTAACTTAAGAACAGATGAGGTTCAACTGAGTGGAATGAAGTCATTAGATTATGAGAATGATATTGTTCTGTTATTTCTATTGTTTCAAATGAGGATGATTGAAAAAAAGAAAATTAACTGATGTAGTAGATGATATCCAAATAACCACCAATATCTATCACACCAGGAAATTACAAACATAAAACACAGTAATTTTATTCAGGGGCGGCTGTGGTTCAGTTGGTAGAGCAGGTCGTCCAATGACTGAAGGGTCAGAGGTTCATGTCCCAGCTCTGTCTGTCCACATGTCCAAATGTCCTTGGACAAAGACACTGAACCCTGACTTAGTCTCCCAGTAGGACTGACAGAACCTTAGAATAATAAGTTAATAAGTAATGTTTTCATTTAATTAATAATTTAAGAATTATTTTATTTTATTTAAGTTTAATAAGCATCTACATTTTCACTTCTTGAAAATTGTATTTTTTAAGTTCATCAACTTAAAATAATCAACTTAAAATAATTGAGGCAATCGAATGCCTTAATTTTTTGAGTTCTACTAACTTATTCGGGTTTACAGTATATGATGATCTTCTAGAATATGATGCATTGCTGTAGATTTAACTACCAACAGTTTACAAAGTAGATTAGTTACAGGACAAGAACTACTTGCTTTTAGCTTGAACAAAACCCAGTCATTTTGAGTGTTTACTTTCATACTATTTTATCAGACTGACAGAAGTGTAGCTTCCATTTTGCACCGACAGCCCCTCTGAGCACCACCGAACATTCATACACTAGAGTGGAGACAAGGAGGGTGAAATGCCCAAGGACATGACAGACTGACTAGGGCAGAGAAGGACTTGAACCATCAACCCTTTGGTTATCAGATGACCCAGTCAACCATGGCCACCCTCAAATTACAAAGTTCTATTATAATGTTCCTTTTTATTTTGACAGTTACAAGAGCAACATAGAGTGTAGTGCTTGCCCAAGGACACTTCACCTATTGGCAGGAAGAGATGGAAATCAAACTACAAATCTTTTGGCTTGACCTCCTTAGAGCAGCATGATGTTCATCTCCAATTTTTCATCACATCTGTGATAGTTGATCTGTGAAGTATCGTGAATTTTTTGGTGTTTCAGTGATTACACACCTGAATCACTTCTGTCACAGTGAACACCTTCTGATAAGTCTGTTGGTTTATATACCAAAACCTGCTGTAGCTATGCTCTCACTTTATGGACTTCCTATTCCCATACTGCACTTTGCAAAAAAGGTTCAAGTGACATATTGGTTTTGATATGTAAACACACTGTTTGTGATTATTAGTTATTCACTGTGAAGGAAGGGATTCATGTGTATAATCATAGAAATACCAACAGATCGATGGCACTCAGGCTATCACTGGGGTTTTACAGATCTGATGTAAACATTGGGTACACCTATGATATGCAGCATTAAATAGATAAGGTGAATTTTCCCTTGGCAGTTAATACAATTTATAAAGGTAAAGGTTCCTAGTTGCATTGACTTTCTAAATTCAGATATTTTAGAAATGCCTTTCCTGAAATTCAGGTCTGAACCCAGATTGGTGTGGATCAACTGGTAAAGCATGCATGATTAACAAAGATATGATATGTAAATTAAGTTGTAATGAGGAAGATTCAAAGAAGCAAAGAAGAGTCTGAAGCCAGATTTGAAACCGTGTCAAAAAGATATTACGTAAAAATGGAAATGTTTCAGTAAAAAAAATCAGCATCATAGGGGGCAATTCACATGCCACACCCCTATGCGTGCTGTAAGCCAGTCCCACCAGATACAAGAGAACAATAGAAGAAGTAGTGCTCGTGTGCCCACATCCTTTTTCTTCCACTGCGACACACACGCCGGACACAAACAACAACAATAACACTGCTAACACCCAAACCCATTCACCACTGATACTCTGTTGTTCACTGTTCTTACTGTCTTATGAGGAGAATGAATGTCACGGGTGCAAGGCTGCTGTTTTTTCCAGTCATGTGGTCATGACATGGGTGTGAACACACACGTTTACTCGTCCAGATGGGTGCGGATATATAGCACTGTATCCAGATCTTCCCACTCTGGGACCCGTTTTCAAAACATATCATTTTGGGGTACCCATGACACCGGTCCCATTTTGATGAAAGGCCAATCCTTTAAGAAAGTACATCGGTTTCACCCGAATTTCCATACAGACGGGGTCTCAGAGTCCTGTAACTGTTTTTGTGTGTTAATATTTCATGCGTTTGTATTGATTCATTGTTTTGTCAGTGAGCATTCTTTTGTTACAACATATCCTAAATGTGGATCAATGGGTGTAAAGAACCCAAGCAAACCCCTGGTATCCATCATTTAATTACATAATGTTTTTCAGGAGCACTAAGGAAATACAGTTTGACTTATTTAATTGTATAAGACTGTTTCATGTAACCTCCAGAACATTGTCTATGTATGTCTGTGTGTGTGTGTGTGTGTGTGTGTGTGTGTGTGTGTGTGTGTGTGTGTGTGTGTGTGTGTGTGTGTGTAAATTCTAGTCACATCAATATTTAATTATATTGGTTACAGCAATGTTAATTAGCATAGATGAAGGGATTCTGCTTGTTTTGTGTGTTTTGTGTCAAACACATACATTTTATGCATGTGTTCCCTCACTCTCCATGCACATACACACATACATACACACACACACACATGCCCATATCAGCCCAGAGAATCAGTGTTATGTTTTCATTATGCAAATGACCTGACACAGAACATGCAAGTAGAACTGTGTGATGGTTGTGTGTGTCATGGAGATGTGGGGAGGGGAGGTCTCATACTCATTTTCTAAACTAGATCATGGGCATAAACACACACTCTGAAACACAAAGTGTTACTGCTGTGAGCACTACACCCTCTCATCCCTTGATATTGGTCTTAAAATTGCAGATCTGATACTGAATATTGATGCTGGACCCCCCCCTGCAGCCTCCTGCTTGCCTGTTTATAACTGTTCTAATGAGATCACTTTGATTTTTCTCGATTTCTAATGAGATCACTGAACAACGAGGGGGCGGTAAAGGCTAATTATCTGCGTATTGATTAATTTATAACACCTATGTTAATATCTGTAAGAAAAAAAATATATTTTTCCTGGTTTTCACCCACTGCTGCAGGTTGTTTTTTATGACACAGACTACACATATTAAGGAGATTCTTTTCCCAGTTGATGTAAGTCTTGCTGGAAGAGGGCTCATCAAAGTGTATCGTTAATTTTAGTGTATTCTTCATACTTGTACCATACAAAGGGCAGAGGGTTAAAGGGTAAACATGTATGGCTGAAGTCAAAATGTATGGTTATTTGTAGGTTTTACACAATCAGGTTACTCAGTATTGTTGAATAAATAAGGTTTACAATTGTTTGAATATCACACTTTGGCTAGGATGAATCCAAGAACACAGCAACACTGTTTGCTCAACATTATACATTAAATTTGTCACATGATACATGACAGCAGCATACAAGCATGGCTTACACACACAAACTAGGCCACACAGAGCATGGTAACTTCACGAATCATATGAAATCTGCAATCTTGTCCAATCACAAACACATCATTATCACACATTACCATGTTAAATCACCAATATATCATTATCAGTTTCTGAGATGTAGATGATATGTTGAAATATCAGCAAATATCTGCTGTGAACATGACGTGAAAATTCAATATGGGGTCAGACCGTAAGTAGTGAGTCGATTTGGCTGAACTTCAGTTTGTTTCATCCTTGTATCTGTCTCCTTATACAAGACAAATTTCAGAACAATCTGTCAAGAATTAGTGATGCTAGACTGCAAACAGTGGAAATGTGCACCAACAGACATACAGACAGACAGACAGACAGACAGACAGACAGACATACAGACAGACAGACATACAGACATACAGACATACAGACATACAGACATACAGACAGACAGACATACAGACAAACCGTGAAAGCAACTTAACTTCAGCGGATCTCTGATTCACAAAGTTAACAAACTGAACCAGAAACAATACCCCTTGCCTCCTATTTGGGGGACAAAACACAAACCAATGGACACAGCTAATTGTATTAAGTCCTTGGCTGTGAAAAGGAGAATAAGTTCATTTAGACCAGGGGTCTCAATCATGTGGCCCAAGGGCCAAGTGAGGCCTGGCAAATGTTCTAATACAGCCCCTGGGGTGAATTTGCAAAGTGTAAACATTCCACACACAAGGTTGTGGAACCCGTTGTAGTTCAGGTTCCACAAACACACCAATAATAGAATGGCCTCCAAAAAATAATGACTCCATATTTTCTTCTCAGTTTGATGTGTAAAAAAATATTACATTATACCTAAAAATAATAACTTAAAATTTGTGTCTTTTTAGTGCAGAAAATAACATCAAATTATATATATATATATATATATATATATATATATATATATATATATATATATATATATATATATATATATACCCCTAACACCTAAATGACAAAAATGCAGCAAACAAAGTACTCTTCCAAATGCTCCTGTTGGTACTAGTGCTTCATTTTAGTCGTCAAATGTGAACTGCTGGCAGCGCACATGTTGCTTCATACTGTAAGGTAAACAGGAAAAGGTGGAAGGAGCAGCTTAAGATGTCGCAAATGATTGGTCACATTTTGCGGTAAAGTCACAGTGATTGGTTGAAATTGCAACATTGCTTTGAATTTGCGTTGAAGTTGCAAATCGCAACATCGCGAAATCCTGGAGGGTCTGAATTATTATGGTATTATTTTACTGGTCTGGTCCACTGGAGATACAATTGTGTTAAACGTGGCCCCTGAAGAAAATGAGTTTGAGACCCCTGATTTAAACCTTTAACATACCACTGAAACTGTAGTCATTTATTTAAATGGAAAATACTATTTCAATGTTTTTATGATGACTTGAATTGCTTTAAGCATAACTGAGTTCCTTTTAATTAAGATTAGCTTCCGGAAGATGCAGTTCTTTAACTTCCTGTATTTTCTGTAACTCGGGCACTTGCTCGCTGAGTCCTCTGGCTTTAGTATTGTGTAATCTGGCACCGTGTTTGAGCTTGTTCTTTCTCATTTCTTTCCTGTGGAATGTTTAAATGAACAAATGTGCTGTCCAGAGCTGACAGCAGCAAAACAGGAAGATGAAAAACCAAGCGGAGGTATTAAGTGATTTCACAAATAAAAGGACTGACATTCCCCCATTACAGATGCTTCAAAACAAATTCAAATGGTTGTGTGTCAAAGCATATGTCTAATTAGCAGAGTGTGGAGCGTCTGTGGATGTGTGTGGTGCCGTAGGGCTAGCAGAGAAGGCTAATGCACTGGAAAATGTGTCTTAGTTGGGCTATGAAATAACGATGAGACTGTGACTTAATCATGTTGACACTTGGCTTTCCCCTCACTCTTACTCACATTCAAAGACTCCCTCTCTCGCCCTCTCTTTATGTTGTTTCCCCGCACCGCCTTCTTTCTCTACTACTTTTTCTGATAAACAGTTTTTCCGCTATTGACTAGCTCTTTGAATTGAACATTAACATAAGGACTGTATATAACTTTATAAAATAGTAGAGCCAATTTAAATGTGGCTGTCAGCTGATCAGCCAGTTCAGGAATTACAAAGCACTAGTGATTAAAGACACCTTTTTAAAGACATCCCAGACAGGAAAGCACAAATACAGAAAATAGAAATTATAATCCCTTATGAATCATTTTTTTTCACAGTGAACTGAAATGGCATCTTTGTACTACTTCTATAGTTTCTGTTTAATTCTGGTTTGAGTTTTGCCATTTTATTTCTTCTGTCAGACTGAATTAGACCAAAAGTATTTGTCTCATCATTTTAATAAGTGCGGAAGAAGTGCATTGTTTTTTTTATATTTACACTGAAGGAACTGACAAGGATTATAGTTATTTGAGTACCATCTTAAAATGGTCATATTTTGCTAAACCCATTTTTTTTTTAGTTTTTGGTTGATTCATTTGCATATTTGGACCCTAATAGTTAAAGTTTGAATTAGAACCCTCCAGGTGCTAAAAAAATAAATAAATAGTGGAATTATATTATATCACTTCTTTCAGAGTTATTTTTAGACTGTATATAATTATAAGCAGCCATTGTGTTCATAGTCCTGCGTGTTTTAGCTGTGGCCATGTTAGCTGTTTGGAGCCAGAAGTGACAATTAACCTGTCAGTGCATGTCTTTGGATGGTCGGAGGAAACGGACACTCCACACAGAAAGGTGGGATTCAAACCAGCGTCCGTCTGTATGTGAGGCATGAGTGCAGTTTTTGTCTTAGTGTCAAAAACTGCAATTTAAAACAATCATTTGGAAACGGATTGTGTTAAATGGTAATTTTTAATAATGTAACACACAGGAAGACGAGGAGACAAAGACTAGACAATTTTGATCCATTGAAGTCTCTGGTAGCATCATCTTTGGATTATCACATCACTTTATCATATGTCATTTCAGTTTGGTATCTCATACTTGTTACAGTTGGTTAATGTAGACATAAAAATCCATTTGGAGGTGTTGCACTTCCTAGAGAGCTTGGGGAGTTATAAAGGCATTTAAAGTTAACACCATGCTCATACTGTAGATTAGTAAAAATGTACTGTGAACGCATTGTCATCTTAAAATGTCTACATGTTCTCCTCTGTGTTTCCTTGCAGGGGGCTGCACATTTGAGGAGTCGTACAGCAGCTGTGGGTACAGTGTTTCACTGGGGACCAATGGATTTACCTGGGAACAAGTCAACTCCTGGGAAAAACCCACCATGGACCCTGCCCTGCCTACTGGTATGTTTGTCTGCTGTTGTAACTACTGTCTATATGTGTGTGGAGCAGCATTTCTAGTCCTATTATACCTACTGTGTCATAGTGGGGCACATTTATTGTTAATTTATATTTATTCGTACCTTTTCAAATTTGTGGACTCTTTGGGGAGATCATGTTTTATGTTCCATGTTGTTCTGCTGTTGGTTTACATTCAGATAAAATAATTCCAGTTTAATACACCTGTATTGTTTCAGTGAGTAGAAATGCTTTTAGATAGATCTAAAAACACAGACAGTTTGTCTGTCTGTGTTTTTTAAATTCTTTCTCTGGTTCTGTATTAGGATAAATGATCTTGAATTCTTCTCTTTTGCCTCATTTTTCCATCCCTAATATTAGTCCATCAGACTGATAAGACTTGGTCGACAGTTTGTGATGTGACCCCAGCTGGCTATTTCTCCTCCTGTCAAACACCAAATGGCTATCAGGTGGCCTGTCCCTCCATCCTATTCTCTCACACACACTTTTGCCCTTTTGTTTTTCCACTCACTCACTCACTCACTCACTCACTCACTCACTCACTCACTCACTCACTCACTCACTCACTCACTCACTCACTCACTCACTCACTCACTCACTCACTCACTCACTCTCTTTCACGTCTTTGCAGGTTTTTCTTCTGAAATCACAAACTAATATCTTTATTTAGAAACAATTCATGACTCAACCTTTTTCTGAACAGTCCAGTTTTAAAGCAATGTTTGACTTTTTTGTAAGATTAAAACTCCAGTGACGACCTAATTATCATTAATCCATTAGTTACACACATATTGAATAACTTTGAAGGTGATTTCATCATGAACACAGTCTGTTTTTTTTTTTTACATAACAAAACTGAAACTTCACTCAGGCCTGTTTAGAAATGTAGTCCCAAAGTGCATTGTGGGAATGGGAATCCCATGCAGCAACCAAGGGAAAGTGGTTTTTGACAGATTCAGTTAGAAAAGCAGCCAGTTCACCATAACATAAAATTCTACAGATCACCAGGTTGTTTTAACAGATAAGTATAGTCAGTGGTAAAGGCAGATTACAATTAAAACAGTCAATTAAATATAAATAATAATCAATTAAAATAAATTAAAATGTTAGAGTGCAGATAGAACCCATTCAGTTGTTATATGCACAGTTGAACAGGTCTGCTTTCAGCCTGGACTTAAACACTGTTAGTGTAATGGCCTATCTGACGTCATCAGAAAAATTGTTCCAGACTTTAGGTTGCATAAAACTGGCAAGTGTGAAGGTGTCTGGAAGGATGCAGCGTTAACTGTGTTGTGGGATTAATCGAATGTTTAATTCCCTGAACCTGAATGATTAAAGAATACTGCAAACTCATTGCACTTAGATGTGGAAACTAGTTGTGAAGGTAATGAGCAGGATGGTTTGTTAACCTGTTAAAGATAACATTTGGGTTCAGCACTCCCAAAGAGACTGGGAAAGTGCTGCTGCACAGAATTCCCATTCCCACAATACACTTCACAACAAAATTTCCAAAAAAAAGGCTGAGTAGATCACTATATTTTCCGGACTATAAGGCGCTACTTCTTTAGTATGTTTTGAACCATAAGGCTTATATGAAGGTGCAGCTATTTTGTGGATTTTTCTTCCACCACTAGGGGGCGATCTAACTGGAATTGGAATCAAAACTATTAAGAAAAATCAATGCGAAGAAGAATACACTACTTTTTTTTGTACTGTAGCAGGTAGAGCACGGATGACAAATTACCAACTGTTAATTATTTTCAAATCCTCACCCCTTCATACTGGAACCCACACGAAGAAGTTCATATGATGCAAACTTTAATTATGAGAACCTTAGTCAATAATTTTCTTTTTCAGTGTTTTTATTACTTTTTAGTAATAAATTACAATGTAAATGAGATCTATAATGAACCTATTTTTTTATGTATACACATAAATGTGTTAGTGCAGATCAGGTATGAAGTGACTGATATGGAACTAAAACAACACAATCCATGTATATACAAGAGGACAACTGTAGAATAACTGTCCACTGGAATGACCAGTATGCGTCAAAGGGTTAAACGTCACACACAAATGCATTGTCGGTTTTGTTCTTTCTGGCTTACACACACATATATATACATACACACACACACTGTTGACTCTTCATATAGGAAGATGAAGCAGTGAAACAGTTGAATTAAATACTGATATTAATAAGACCTACACTGCATATTTCTTTTCCATTGTTCCCTTTAACAAATCATCGTTTCATTGTCTTTTCACACAACCCCTAACCCTGTGTCATATATCATCTCTGAAGTCATGTCAATTATCTCTCTCATATATCATCATCATCCCGTCCTCTCCCTCCCTGTCTCTCTGTCTCTGCCCGTGTCAGAATTGGTGGCGATAGAGCTCTGTCAGCCTCGCCTTTAACTCACCAGATTCAGATCTGGTCGTAAAGATCTGATAAGATTGAACGGTCATGAGCTCTGTGGTGCTCTGTCTCTATATGTCTCATGTCAGTTATCTGTCTCATCCATCGTTCTGGGCAGTGGTTGTCAGGGTTGATAGCCATCATGGCCTATAAGCCCCCCTAATCATTGACAAGTTATCAACTGGACATCATGCTGACGGCTACAGATGTGATAAGGCTGGACATGGCCAGACTCTTTGTCGGGATGCTTAGTCATTTTTTCACTCTTATAGAAATACTGTACCTGCTCTCATCCAGTGAAAGAGCTAAAATTACAGTGGCTCTCTTCTATACAAATCAATCCTTTTTCTCGAAAAAACACTGAAGCCAACCCACATTTATACGTGGCCGACAAAGTTGTTTCATCTTTATTGACTCACGAAATACAACACAAACAGAAATGGCAATTGTGGATCTTTATGGCTTTATGTGAAATCCTCGGATAAAATGATTGCAACGATACAACTAATGGGTGAAAAAATCTAGAAAACATGGCATGTTTGGTTCATGGAAAAGAGGATGTTTCAGTTACAAATAGTCAAGTTTATGAAGAGTTCATTTGCAAAAATGGATCACTCCACTTTAATTTTTTTTTATTTTTTTTTTTTTAAATGGCATTTTTTACTCCACATTCCAGGTAACGCTCATTGATATATATATATATATATATATAGTGAAATAACTTTTCCTCAATAGAAACACGAGACATGCTCGATACAAGTTGCATATAATTAATTTATCCATGTTTACACAGACCTAAGAACAGCCAATCATAATTAAGTACCACTGCACTGAACCAATCACGCTGGAACTAGATGTAGCAGCCGCAGCAGACAAGCTATTATTTGGGCTGCAGCAGGAGGTAGTGAATGTTCCCTTGGAACTGAACTGTAGGGTGCCAACTGTTTCAGTTCTGGTGTACAACAGAAGCATAAAACTGTTCAGTTTGACTTTCTGTTTACACCAGTTACCTGGTGTACCTATTTTATTTATCTGAAACAGTTGTATGATGACATGACATCTGTAATTTTCAATCTCTGACAATAAATCAATTATATCTAATCTAAAATAACCTTCTTATGTCTTCACAACGTATGAGTACTGGAAAAGTTCAATTGTAAAAAACAGTACACAGTAATACAATACATATGGATATACTATGTTTTTTCTATATGGCTCAAGGTAGAGCTGGACATGTTGAAAATACTTCACACTTCCAGCCCACAGTATATAATAAAAGACATAAACTGGCATAACTTTATTAATCCTTAGATAAAATGTCAGCAGAAAACAACAGCACATTAATGTCCAGAAATACTGAGTGTCCTCTGAACCAACATTTTCAGTTAATTATTGTAATGACATATAATATCTATCTTTGGTTTTTAAAATATCCCTATAAGATATGGTAAGATTATTCATTGATTCATTCATATAAACAGAATTATAATTATCATCAGTGTGTTCATAATGTCTTTCTTTCCTTGCCTTACCCTCATAATACTGAGGTAGCTGATGCACTTATTTCACTTTACCTTCACTAGCTTGTAAATGTGTCAAGATAGGATCGTTAAGACATGTCTCGACATTTCCTTCTCTCCATACAACCATTTAGACATCGTTGTCATATAGCCTTTACCCCTGATGGCTTATAGATCTCAGGGTTAGACAGGATAGAATTAGAGTGAATGCTCCGTTAAGTCCTTCTGTCATCATCTCTGCATTGATGTAGTAATGACATAAATCAGAAGCTGGAGAAGTTAAAGATTTTACTGTCAACAATATCCCATACATACAGGCTTTGACATTCATTTCTATTTAGTCAGCATTCATTATCGTTCATCTAAGGAATACTTAAACCACTGTAATTAGACCAATTGGAAAGCTTATAGTTTATGTGTTTATATATTAAACACATGTTAATGTAATTATGTAATTTAATGAATTTGATTTACTATGCAATAAACATCTATGACTGACTGAGCTCTGAAAGAACTGGAAAATTTACTTGAGAAACTTCAGTTTTATTAAGATTTTAGGATGGCTTTGTAAGGGGTTATTTTTCAAGGATATTTTTTTTAATGGATTTAAAGGATAGTAGATGTAACTTTTGACCAATGACAACCGTGTTATTTGTTGTATTATTTATTATTAAAGAAATGGTAAATAATTGTCATAAGTTGGAAAAAACTCAGTCTTCTATAATGTTCAGGAGCTGTACCTACTGACCAGCAGTTCACTTTGTGTGTGATTCTTACAACTCACTTTTTTATTATTGGAAAAAGAAAACAAAAATCAATCTGTTTTTCCAAATGTTGTTTATCTGTTCTGACACTGACGAAGAAAAAGACCTTGAAATAAAATTTTAATTCTTCTATTTTAAAATTAAAATCAATTCAACTAGAATATCTTTTGTTTCTTCAAAGAAAATCTAATTATCAAGATACACTGACCAAGCAGGTGGACTAATTCCACATTCATCAATAAACAAAATAAACTAAAAGTAAACGAATTGAAATATGGAAAAAAATTGAAATCAAAGCGTATGAGAAAAATATAGAATAATACAGGAAAAAAAAAATCCATAATAAAAACCAGAATATAGTACCATTGATATGAAGCCTTATACATTATGGATCTGGCATCAACATGTTAGTTTGGCTCATTTTAACCTCTTCTATTTGTTATTAATGTTGCCATGATAAGCTCATAATTGGTCCAAAAGTCTGAGGAGCCATTTAAAATAAATACGACCGCATATTTAATCAAAAGTGCCTTTCGTTAAGGGTGTGAATACACATTAATCTGAAGACTCCTTCCAGAGTGGGGCGTATTGAAGACGTGCCGGGTCGTGTCTCCATCAAAATAGCAAGAAATGCTCGTGTTCACGTCACATACACTTTGACATTACATTCATACGCCGATAGATAAAGCAACAAACATGTCAGACAACCTGGATGCCACAGATCTTCCAGCTGCACTAGCATTAGCATTAGCATTAGCATTAGCAGCTTAAGTAAATGTACAGGAGTCGTTTCAGCTACTGTACAGACATTACATATATACCATAGCTGAACAGAGACAATTACATACATCAAAAACAGAAAAGGACATGTCAGCTGACCTGGCATGACTATCCAATCATATTTCACCTACTGTTGTGTCTTCGTAAAAGCAAGGATTTCCTCCTGAATACACTCGTCTAAAGGCGGAAGAAAAACTGAAGACGAGAAGAGACTTTTGTGTCCTCTGTTTTCATCGTCTCCACCTGAGCCATCCCAGAGGGGGTTCACACTGTAAATGCACTCTTTACATCCACCTGTTTAGTCCACATACTAGTAAGTTTATTCAGCACAAACTTAGAAAAAAAAAAGAGTCTTAACAAGACCAATTATGTTGGTGGTTTGTCTACCATAAAAATTATGTAGGGGATTTTTCAATCAAAGTTCTGGGTATCTGTCATTGACAAAAGAAAGATATGCTAGTTTTGGCTGTTTGTGTCAATTGTGTTTGTCTTCCTCTTCACATATGTGCTGTCATGTCTTGTAGCTGTTATTACACTCAAACCCTGGGCTGAAGAAGACAACCTCACACAAGCACCAAAACGGCACACATCAAAGTCGTCTGATGTTTTCAGTAACCATCAGCACGGGCACAATCGGAAAAGAATGATCAGAGACGCGGGGGGGGGGGGGGGGGGGGGGGGGGGGGGTGTCGGTGGGTGGTTGGTGGTGGTGGACATGAAGAAGCAGTAAAAAGGAACGTGTGAAGGAAATGATAACATATGGAAAATCATCTGCTTTATACCCATGAAGTGCTTTTATGTAGCAGTTACACCTCCACTTGTCATGTTCTGCTGGAGGAGCCTGTGTTGACGCAGACGAGGAAAAATGGAGGATTTTTAAGGAGTAAGGAATGGCTTTGGTCAAATGTTTTTCTTCCTAGCACTGTCCTCTGTACACGGCGCACAGACCGTGTCTTACAGACCGTGTCTTACAGACCCACATTCCAAAGATATCTTACGCTTTTCAGAATCGCAAATGTAGTAAGCCCAGTGGTCCACCATATGGACCACTGGGTCACTTTGACCCGGAGGACAACGCAAGGGTTCATGTAAGGCAATGCAAGGTGCTTTACATAAAACATTATTAAAATGCATTAAAAGACAATTTAAGATACGGGACACAAAAACACTTAGAAGATAATTGAGAATCTAAGTAAAAGCTCCAGTGAACAGTAATGTTTTCAGGCCTGATTTAAATGAACTGACAGTTTTTTCAGGTATTCAGGTAGTTTGTTCCACAGGTGAGGAGCAGAACAACTGAATGATGCTTCACTTTGTTTGGTTCTGATTTTGGGAACACACAGTAAACCTGTTCCTGATGACCTATGACCTCAGGGTAGTGGATGCTTCATATGGAACCAGCAGGTCTAAGATGTATTTGGGTCCAAGGTCATTTAGTTCTTTATAGACCAGGAGGAAGAATTTGAATTCTAACCTTTGACCCACAGGAAGACAATGTAAGGATCAGAGGAGCGTTGTGATGTGGTCCAGTTTCCTGGTACTGGTCAGGACTCTGGCAGCAGCGTTTTGGATCAGCTGTCGCTGCCTGATTTTTTTGTTTAGACCAGTGAAGACACCATTACAATTATCTAACTTACTGAAAATGAATGAATGAATTAGTTTTTCTGAGTCTGGTTTGGACAAAAAATCCTTGATTCTATCGATGGTAATGGACAGACTGGGTAATAATATTTAAATGGTTGTTTAAAATAAAATCTTAAAGTATATTTATCCTCCTCAGACCCTGTACGGGGACAAGACTTTCACAGCTTAATTGGATAATAAGAAAAAATTTAATAAAATATGTGTCCACTTCAAAGTACATTATATAAAAGATATAAAAAAAATTTATCTGAAAAAACTTGCATTATACTACTTCCAAAAAGTCATTATTTAACATAAAAAAGACTAGTGCTTTCCTGGGTGTTTCTCTCTCTCTCTCTCTCTCTCTCTCTCTCTCTCTCTCTCTATATATATATATATATATATATATATATATATATATATATATATATATGTACTTTTTTTTCTATTTTCTCTACAAGTTAACAGATGAAAGCACAAACACAGAGATGGGACAGAGACAAAGGAGAAGAGTTTTACTGAATTTGAATCCTTTTTTTTTTTTTTCCAGGAAGAAAAGACACAAAAACAGGGAATGACAGTAGCAGGCTCAATGAAAGCACGGACTAAGATTTGGATAATGAAGTAGAGAGAAAGTAAAATAACATTTGACAGAAGTGTACAAGAAGATTGAGAGATGAGCTGTTCTGGCAGTAAAATACAAAGACCTCACTGAGCTGTGTTAAATGGGAGAAACACAAAAGACACTGACAGAAATAGATGGACACACAGACATTACGATAGAAACTGGGAAAGGATGGGACAAAAGACAAACATTCCATGTAATCACTCTTGGAACTTTTTTTTTCTAAACTGTGAAACGTTGAATCAAAATAGAAAAAAGGAAGCACTTTAAATGTTATAAGAAAATAAATTCTCTAATTGTCAGTATACATATATATCACATATATACTATAAAAAATAATATTTGTATAGACAGAGAAGACTGAGACTGTGAATTCCTTTCTAAAAAAAATGAATAAATTGAGACGACTTTTGACTCTGATACATTTCATCATATCACTATGAAGGCCTTTAATGCTTCTACTGTGACAAATGCAGAGACAAAAGGAGACAGGGAAGACTGCTCAGGTGGGAACAGAGACGTATTTAATTCTCTCACAGAAGAGTACAAACCTTTTTCCCATTATTTCTACCATGAGGTCATGTTTTACAGCTCACTTCAGCTCTCGTTTCAAATGTTTTGCTTCAGTTTTATCAGTGATATATCAAGTGGACTAAGTATTTTTTTAATATGTAAATTACTAGAGTATGTTTATTTTTTTCCTCCATCTTAGTTGTCTTAAAGGTAGTATTTTTATTCACTATCCTTTGCTTCTTTTCTCATTTCTGTCTTAGAATGATTTTTTTTGTGTGTGTCTCTGAATTCAGATAATGGCAGAAACATGTTGAGTTGTGGTTTGAGCATTGACAGACAATTTCTGTAAGGCTTCTGTGTGAATTAGATGGAGTTAGATGAAGATTTAATGATCCCCGAAGGGAAATTGGGCTGTTGCAGCAGTGGAGACAAGGATGCAGATAAGAGGGGAATATAAAAGAGCATTTCAGATTATATGGAAAGTAATTACAAGAAAGGACTGTTTAAAAAAAAAAAAAAGGAAAAATGTTGGAATCAAACTGGTTGGGTATGTACTGTAAATGTTTTGCTGCAAATATTATGATTAATGGTAAATATATCTGTTGTAATTGATTCATAAACCTTGGCTTATGATAAATGAGAAAAGATTTAAATAGAAATAGATCAAATTTATTATGACATAATTACAAATGATACATATATTCATTATGATGGATAAATAACATTGAAGTAATGAGGTGTTATAAGAATTATTGAATTTCTTGGCAGTAGCACAAGTTTTATTTAGGTTTTTATTTTTTATTTAATTTTTTTTCTTTTTTCACAGCAACAAATTCTAATTTAATTGGTCTTTCGATAATGACCTTTCAACATTTAATCCTTCTGTAATTTACCACAGCTGTAAATCTTTAAATTATAGGGTGTAGACTGGAAATTATAAATTGCAATTAGGATGTTAATTTCCTCTTTTTTTTTAAGATTTGTTTATGTATATTTTTTAGGTATTATTCTGTAAATGTAATCCTAGTGAACCGAGAAATGATTTATTAGAGGGAATTGTTAAGTTGAAATTGTCAATATAAGCGGCAGGGTTAAAATCAATCCTGGGGATTTCAGTGGTATTACAGTATAGAGCTGGTTCATAGGATGCCTGAATATAATTGTTTTCATTTTTCTTTTCATCACATGGGGTTAACGTGTGATAAACGGGGAAGGGGAATAAACATTAATCATCTATTACATCAAATTTTACATGATCCTAATTTGATATTCAAAGTTGGCCTCTTTTCCTTTTGTTTTTTCAGGTATAAGTTGCTGTATATACATTACTGACTATTAAATTTACACATTAAGTATGAACATCTGCACATGCATTGGATCAAACTAGTACATATGTAGCAACAAATTAATTAAATTTGTTGCTACATATTTAATTAAAACAATTAAATATGTAGCAACAAATAACCACATTTCTAACATTTTTTGGCACAGTGTAAATTTAATTACGGAGTTGGCCCAAAACTAGGTGCTAAAGAAGTCCTAAATAATTAAAGATGAAAGTATCAGCAAACTCCAATATTTTTTTTTATAATAATACTGGAGAAGAAAAATAGAAACCAGATTTGTCATAGAATGTAAGAAGAGTATAGTCAGGGGTGGGGCTTTGTGTTAAAACCACAATCAAAAAGTCAGGGAGCACAAACGAAAAAGGCTGAAGTCCTAAACAAGGGGGTGGGGTAACTGCGAATTACCAGTGGTCCACAGATAATAGATGAGGTACCACCTGGGTAGGGTCTGGGAGACACTGGTGAACTCTAAGCATCTTAATCACACAAGCAATGTAGAGACATGGGACAGTAGAGACGTTACTGATGTATAAAAAGCACTAGTAACATTAGCAAATTAAATGTATGCAATAATAAAAAGGACAGTTTATTTTTTTTTATTTATTTTTTTTTGCTATATATCCATTCATACATTTAATCTGAAACGATTAGTCAGATGATCATGTGATCTGTCGTTAGTAGTTTCATTGATCAGAGCAAGTAAATATAAAGACCTGGAGGTTGTTGGCAGACCAAAGCACTGTCCAAATAAAACTGAAAAAAAAATCCTGCAGTCAGGGTTATTCCAAACAATGATGAATGAAAGATTGTTTTCTTTTGCTGTAATTATTTGATATTGCTTTCACATTACTGTCCTATGATTGTGAAAAGTTCAAAACAATTCCAGTCTTACCTTGACTGGTTCACATCTGAAATAACATCTGCGATTGCATTTTGTAAAAGAAAAATATAGGGGTCCAATGGGTGATGTTGGAGTGAAAGGAAGTTTACCAAACATTCAATCATTTGTGTGTGAAAGATGTTTTAGTTTGTTATAGACTGGCTCTATTATATAAAAGAGTTGTATAGAAGTTTGTGGTCAAAACTGGTACTATAGTCACATTCCAAAAACTGAAGTTGCCAGTTTCAGTGTGAACAGGGTAATAACTTATTCAATTCTATCAGAAAAGATCAAGATTACTGATAAAATAACTAATATTAACAGTGGTCATAATCATAAACTTGTTCTTCACTTTTCCACATCAATACTCCACCAAATTCGGCAGTCTGCTATGCTACGTCTAAACACTGACAGACACATTTGACCATTGTAATGTCTGTTTCACTTCATGTTGCCATGTTGATGGAATCTCAGCATAAAGCATTCCTAATGTTAGAAATAATGAGTCGGCATTTTTGCTTCTCAACCAATGTATTCCATGTTCAGTTCAATGACCTACCTGCATACGGGCTAACATACTAAGGACTAGCATACATGTTCGACTATTTGAAATGTCGGTGCTTACAATAAATAGTTAAAGGTAGGGTAAGAGAACTATGAAAACTGTTTCTGCAGCTATATGTTATCTATATCTACACACCCATGCCCCTCGAAACCACACCTTCCAAAAAATACATGAACACCCATGCTGTCTGGAATGATCATGGAAGTTCACAAACATTCACCAGAACTCAACGTCAATTATCTTCCTAAATAACAAAACAATAATTAACATTTATCAGTTTGTGTCACAGTGTTGGTAACTTAACAAAACCTGCTGGAACATTATGTTTGGTCAATATCTGACATTTTCTCACTGACAGAATGAATACTATACCCATAACTGATTTGTATGTCCAAATATTATAGAATTATAACAGTATCATCTTACCTATTGAGTAGAAACATGGTCACCTTAGCATCAGTTTTGAGCCTCTTTTCATTTGACACCAGCTCTGGACAGTCGTAGTTATTATCACCCTTGTCCTGTTCTGTTGCTCACTCAGCTTCTTTATGGCCGTAGCTTTTTCAAACACAGTTTTTACTTTGGTTTTGCTGCAGGTTGTCGTCTTTTCCGTCATAGTGGGAGGAAGGGGGGGGGGTGAGATGGGTCTGATATTTGATGGACGTATCAGCAAATCAATGATTGTAAAGATGATCAGTACAATGATTGGCCAGAATTTTCTTCTGGTTCCAGCCTCTAGACTGGACTAAAACATTTTGGGTTTTTTTGGGTTTTTTTTGCAAACATTCTATTTGTCATATGAGAGTGTGAAGAGGTTTTTAAGCAATATGGTAAAAAAATGTCCCCCCCAAAAAAAGATCTCCCACTGGTGGATCATTCTACATTTGCTATGTCTCAGCTTCTTTTCATCCTCTTCGTCTTCTCTCCTCTTACTGTTTGATGGCTCAGGGGACAAAGGAGTGTTGAATTAAGTCTTTTTTTCTCTTATGGGAAGAAGTAGCCTGCCTCTGAAAAGAATGTTGACTGTGCAGAAGATGACTGACATCATCTATGATGGTCTGCAGCTGTCACCACAGACTGCAGCGTCCCTATCCCTAACCACCTGACCAGTTTGTTCAGCCTGGAGGACACTGACAGTCCAGGACCCAGACTGGAAGCTCTTATTGTCTTACCTCCCCTTTTTTTTTTACCTCCACCAAGGAGGTATTAAATTCCAGTCCGTTTGTTTGTCTGTCTGTCTGTCAGTAGGATTACGCATCGTATCATGTTATATATTTTCCATGTTTTTAATTTATGTATAGATATTTTTGTCTGTGACTCGGGGACCACAATGGAAACGAGCATAAATGTTGTTTGTGTGTCATCCCTGACACATTTGTTCTGTTTTATGTACTTTTTATGGCCAATAAACAAACCAAAAATACACACATTTTTGAACAGATTTTGATGAAACTTACAGGAATGATAGATAATGGGTCCAGGAAGAACACATTAGATTTTGAGCAATAAAGGTCAAGGTCACACTAAAGGTCAACAGCTAAAACACATCAGTGGTAATATCTCAGGATTCAGACAAGATAGAATCTGGTGGGTTTTTATGGTCTCACCTTTAGACATCAGATGGGTCAACACTTATGGTTCCATCACGTCATGTTTTGACGTCATATGACGGCATATCAAGCCTAGGCGGAGGTCTTGTGTCTCTGACGTCCTTGTTATAACTGTTATGATTGCATAAAAAGAACCCTGAGTTGACGTCATATGATGTGAAGCCAATGGTGTATTTGTAAACTTTGTGACCTTGACCTTAAATCAGGGTTATTGACACATTTTTATCAAATCTGACCGTAGACTGTGCTTCATATTATTGTAGATATCAGATCAAAAATATGCAATATGGTTGCATCACATGATGTCACAGTGATGTCATAAGTATTGGACTATTAAAATGGCCATATCACATAAACTGAACTAAGGATGTTTAAGGATGTCCCTTAAAGGATGTCCTTTAACCCTTGTGCGGTCCTTCGTAAAAGGCACACTGGCTGTGTCCTACAATCGGGTCTTAAAAACCCAGATTCCAAAGTTCAGTTCCATAGACTTATCACCCCACCCCCCAAGGATATATTACTGTTTTTAGTAGTAAGCAATGGCATCCTACAGTACGTATAAAAAGGTACATTTGTGAGCCACCGGGTCTCTTTGACCCGAAGGACCGCACAAGGGACGAGCGAACATGGAAATGACGTATCGAAAAATAATATCCTGCTTTTTTTTTAAATGGGAAATCCCATTTGAACAATGTTTTATCAGTTTTCTCTGCAACCAAGCATCGTAGAATGTCCCTTTTTTTTGGGTTATTTTTTAATAATGTTACGTTTCATAAAAAAATTCCAGAAAAATCCAGCCTTGGCGGAGGTCTGCTCTCTGACTGCCTTGTTTAATCTGTTCATTCTTTATTTTCTCTCTAAACATTCATTCCTCCTGAGGCACCTTTGTCCTAAATTTTCTTCTGTTTGCATCGATGCTGTTGTTTTTTGTTTGTTTTTTTGTTTTAGATTTGACAGTTTGACAGAAAAATATGTTTGAACTGCAGTAAATATCTCAAGTTATATTTTGACAGGTTTTTTCCCCTTTGTATGTGTGTGTGTGTGTGTGTGTGGGGCTGTGTTTGTCAGTGCTGCCTCTCATTTTTTTCCTTCGAGAGGCTGATAACAAATCAGTTGTAATCAGAGAGAAGCCTACCATTCAGTTGTGACATGTATTTAACAAACACACACTCACACAAACTGAACAACATGCTGTGTACACACTGTGCAGTCTAATTTAAAGCTGAATAATGGTGTGTCATAGCCCTCATAGTAATCATGTATATGTGTAAGTGTGCCTCTAGGTGAAGAGGCAGTCGATGGGTGTAGAGGTTAAATATCCTCACTGTGATTTGGTCAGCAGTGGTGATTGAAGTGTCCTTGTTTCAACCAATTTGATTGCATTTGTGATTTGAGGGTGGGCAGGAAACAGCAAGGTACGACTGAAGGGTAGCAGTCAGGCTCTGGGTAAATACATGCATATTTATTACTTGGTTACATTTAAGCAAAAAAAAGAAGAGGATTCTCTAGGTTGAGAATCCTTTTGTATTTTCCTCACTGAAAATACATTCTCTTTAGATTAATTATACCTTTATTGTTCTTACAGGAATAGTTTTTGGTCAAAGCGAAAGTAGTCCCAGCAGTTTTCCTGGGGTCAACAAAATAAACTGTCTTCTCAAAACAATATTTTGAAAAGACTTTTTTGAGAAGAGGATTGTTGACTCCAGGAAACCGGCCGGGACTACTTTCACTTTGACAAAAACCAGACCAGAACTCAATTCACAGGACACTGTCGGGGGTAAGTCCCTGTGAGTGCACCAGAGTAAAGATGGTGAACCCATACAGATTCATGTGAAAAATAGTTCCTTTAAAGATCCACAACTACTTTTGTCATGATTTACACATATTTTCACATTTGATTTATAACAATTTATTACACTATTATTGTCTGTGTTTTTTTTTTTTTTTCTGTGAAAATTATAGATGTTCATAAAAACTCAAAGTTTATTAGATCACTGCCCCCCCCCCCCCCCCCCCCCCCCCCCCCCCGACACACATTTGACCTGATTTGCCCGATCTCTTATCATTGTAAAAACACCTTTTTGGTGACTGTGACTTTTGACCTACATTCACCAAAATGTAATGGGATCTATTCTTGCACCTTTCATGAAAATGTTATGAAAATTTGTCCAGTAGATTTTGTATAAAGCTACTGACCAAAAACAAAACCTTAATTTCCCCCCCACCTAATTACCCATCTCCCCTTCAGAGTGTGGGGTAATAATGGGAAAAAAAGCCAACTTTATTTTAACAAGATATACCATTAACTTAATATAAAAACCAGTGTACCCAAGCACCGTTAATAACCAAACACAAATATTATCATTGAAGCCCTATTCTAGAAGTTTTCAACATTCATTACAAAGTCTCTGAACATCCAAACTTGATATGAAATGATAATAAACTGCATTTTACATGAATTATTTACACGTACAGAAAGGTAGTAGTTTGATAGTTATTACATTTTAGATCAGTAGATGGTTTGGTTTGGCAGTAGATGTTTGGGTCTTTATTGTTTGAAGTACAAAATGTTAATAATAACAGAATGATATCTCTAATAGAACGTAATTTATACTGTCATATTCACATGATAATGATACCAAATGATTTCATTCTATAAATAGCACTAACACACTATGTCTGAACCAAGGGGCAAAGTTGTCGGCTCCAAAATGAAGCCAATGTCATTGTGTATTCATGTTATAATACCAATTGGGTTGGTTCCAAGACAATCCTGGCTCACATAGATTTACCTTCATACTGAAAATAGTTAGTGGTGCCTGCCACAACAAATCTGCCCCTCGCACATACTCTATTGTACCTGTTTTGGCATCAATCCGCTGATGTTGTCATGTCTATGTATGTGCTGAATTTCAATTTCCTCTATATATATGTGCCAATTTTGAAGTAAACTGAAACAAAATTGATGTTTGTATGAATATTTCAAGTTTTGGCTGTTGGGAAATGGGAGAATAAAAAACATGTTTTTTTGTTTTTTGTTTTTTTAACTTTAAGGTATCTTTCCCAAAATGTAACCACATCTATTCTTGGTCATTGACAAAGTATAAACCAAATTTGGTATGAATTAAACCAATAGTTTTGCTGGTACAAACATGTGAAATTTTGCACATTTTAAGTAAATAGGAATAATAATTCATTAAAAAAAACAAAACATTGAACTTTGACCTACTTTTCCCCAATGTAATCAGTTCTATTCTGGTCACTGGTAATCTATACATCCAATTTGGTATGAATTCAACCAACAGTTTTGCTGCTACAATTCTTTTAACAAAGAAACAAAAAACAAATATTCAATACTCCCCTTTGGGATGCAGAGTAATAACACTTAATTAATGTCATTAGTGCATTAAATTCCCATTACACAAAGCAGTTAGATACAAAATGTCACTGTTTATTTCAGAAGATCTAGTATAAATTGTCCAAAAAGAGGCAATAGAATTTACAAGTCAGTTGGTGCTAATGGTAATAGATGTATTGGAAGTGTTTTCATTGTTAATCAAATTGTTTTATAAATTGTCCATTCAAGTCCATTTGAGAAGATGTCAGGAGGGAGGTGACGAAGAGAAAGATACGGCATGGTTTAAAGCTATGGAGACAGTTTGCATCAGCAAATACTCATTAAAAACATTTTATTTCCTCCCTTTACACTGAGTCAACATAAAGCTTAAGACAAACTCTGGTTATCTGACAGAATCATCATTGTAAGACTTCCTTTTAAAGAACAATATTGTTGTTCATTTGTTACTGCAACAACATTTATTGTGAATTTATTGAAGTATCCACTAAATCCAATTAATATTTTAATACCAGAATAGCGTAAAAAGGTTGCTATCGTTAATTGAACAAATCTAGCAATCCATTTGATAATGATCTGTCTGTTCTCTATGGTACATTTCAAAACTGAAAAAGATCACAGTTCTTATTGAGCTTCGTGGTTGTAGTTAAAACAGTGACCAACAAAACAATTAATATTTTTGTGATTAGCTCATCCAACAACCCATAAATCATGTTGTTTTGCTTATGTACTAGGAAAATGTATTTAAACAGCTTCTTTTTTCTTTTTTATGCATTTCCTTTTTTTTTTCTAAGTTACTTTCGGGATAATTTGTTTTGTAGAGAGGGAAAATACGGCATGCTTAATCCTTGGATAAGTCTGCATGCCAAGTGGCCCGATTAATGACAGACAGAATATTTTAATGCTTTATTAAAGAAGCAACAGCCTTGAGCAAAGTATGCTTGATTATAGTGATAATAATAACAATAAACAGTGCAAAAATATCTTGTGCATTCTGTATTTGTGACCAAGTGTATTAAAAAATGGATTAGAATGAGAAGAAGCAACTCATTTTTCACTTCTGTTGGTGGAGATGCTTGTTAATACTTGGGGGAAATCTGAGCACAGAGAGGAAATCTATCCAGACACTGGGAGAGAAACACAATGATGTGGAGTGTGGGACCACACGGTCTGGAAATCAAACCCGTGTCTTCTTGTTGTGAGGCAAGAGCGCTAACTGCTCAGCAACTGTGACCACAACACGGTGCTAAAGCTAGCTAGCTATCTGCCTGTCAAGTTGTATATCTATTTATTTAGTTTATTATTTATTAATACTACCTTCAAACCTACCTACATATCTATCTACTACCATATATATATATATATATATATATATATATATATATATATATATATATATATATATATATATATATATATATATATATATATATATATATATATATATATATATATATATATATATATATATATATATATATATATATGTGTGTATGTCTCTATCCGTTCTCCACAATCCGTAAAGTGTGCATCAGAAATTAGTACAGTTCCTGGAAATTCAAAAGTGGAAGTAATAAAAATCACAATGCAAAAAGCTGATTGTCAGCAACCACAGGACGTTCGCACAATGTCCGGGAAACATTACAGGATATTCTACAAACAGTGGCCAACAGTAAATTTGCATGTTTTTTTTTTTTTTTGTGAGAAATTACCATGTATTTTGCAATACAGGTGATTGGTACTTCGTATTGTTTTGTGACTAGTCTTTTCAGTATGCTCCAAGAACGTTCTCATTTTAATGCAATGTTCCTAACCAAGGGAGAACAATACTCTAATGTTAGGTGGTACATCAAGTCCAGGCTCTAATATGGGATGTTGATCCATTGGTCTGATTCTACATCATCAATAATAAAATATTAATGTAACCATGAATGGGGAAAAAAACATCATGAATCTTATTGTGACACTACACAAGCATTATGTGACAAAAATATGTCAAAGTAAATGTCTCGTGTAGTGAAATATTGCATGTGCGACTATTCTGTTTGCTCATTCAAAATAAAATTTAAACAATATAAATAAACAAATGAATGACACTTAATTGTGATTAATACAAATTAGTCCATAGCAACCCTGTTATTAATCTGATTGAAAAGTTTAATTAGACAGCTCTACCCAGAATACATCCTTTATCTTGAACATAAGGGTTTCATTGAGCTACCTATTTAATTTCAGTACAGTGGAGTTTAGTTTTATTTAGAGAGCTCTAAATCATGATGGCGTCATCTTAAGGAACTTACTTAGGTCAAAGCCACACTATTACAGTTGACAAATTCAATAAATCCAGAAACTGTAGAGGGTTCTCTGACTGCATTTATGTGAGAATGGAGGTCTACATTTCATTTTATTAGGTATCGAGGAAAAGTGTACATTAATGAAAATTTCTGTAAATGGCTAATTTGCATTGACAGCCCCCCTGTGATAAAACTAAACAACAAAGTATCACAAAGAAGAATTAGTGGATGCATAACACTTAACGACATTAACATAACACAGGACCAGGAAAAACACAGAACATGCAGCATAGGTAAAAACAAAGAAAAAAAACAACTAAAATACATTACAAATATTCAGATAAAATAAAGAATATATTACAGATAGAATGCAGAATAAAAAACAAATAAAACAGTTAATGCACGCAGGTTTGTTTTGAGCCGTTTATTTAGGTTATCCTTAAAGGTGTCCTTCTGCTGAAAACCACTTTTCCACACTCCTTTTGCAATCTGATGAGTCACCCAGAGTTACCAACACATAATGCATTTGAAAGTACTCTGTCACCTCTACTGGCTGCACACACAAACAGGACACACTACAGACACAGATTTGTTGAATTATAGATGTTATGTTATTTACCATTCATAGAAAACACACACAGAGAAACGAGCCACTCAGAAAAGCCTGTTCACATTACATAATGTGGACATTGGTGTTACCCACATGGTTAAGCCCGTCCCCCACTGCAGCGAATGTGAAGTAGCATTAGCATTAGCATCTACAAGAGAAGACGGTGTCACAGTAGCTGCTACACAAACTTGGAAAAAAAATAAATAATTGTGGAGCAAACTGGTTCATGTGCTCTCACGTTTTCAAAACGAGCGACACCATGAAACCTAGCTGGATGCTACTCTGGGAAGGTAAACACACACAGAGCGAGAGGGGAGGGGGGAGTGTTCCTTCATGCATTCTGAGCCAATCAGCGATGCCTCGTCACTGCGTCATGGACATGTATAAGGATGTACTGATGAACTGTTGTTTGACCTTATTTTCCTACCCTCCAAAAAGAGCTGGAAACAAAGGAATCTGGAAAAAAGATGTTTAAATAGAACCAACACACAATGCATTCAATAAGAATGGAGAACACAGTAATATTAATAAAATAACCATGGAATGACACTTTTAAAAGAGGAGTATGAGGGACAAGCACTTATTATGGAGGGAAGGCTATTCCAGATGTTCCCACACATTCATCCCAAAGTGGGTTTTCCTATGGGGTGTGAACATGGAATTATAACGTTTTAATAATTGAAATACTTTAATAATGGTCTAGTTTGATTCCTGGGTGACTCATGTGGAAAATAACCAACCAACTAACAAACAAACAAAACGACTCAAAACAATACAGCACAATAAGTAAGTAAATAAATAAATAAATAAAACCCTTCCTTTTCAACAAAGTGGAGGTGAAACACTGTAACATGGCTCTAGGGTTGTATGCAGCTGTCAATCTGTTCCAGAGTGAAGCCATTATAGCCCAGCCATGCATCCATGGAGAGTTTGAGATGAAGATAGATGGATTACCTGATTGGTGAAATTCTTTTGTACTATTGACTAGAGCAGATATAGCTGTCACTGACAGAGCAAGAAATGGTGGCAGGAGATAAGAGAGGGTGGAAGAAGAAAGGAAAGTGGAAGGAGGGGTGGGGTGTGGAAGACGAGAGAACAAGAGGGAAATGTAGAAAGCAAGAGGAAAAGCATATGGATGAATGACGAACAGGCTGAATAGATCATATCTATGCTATAAAAAGAAAGAGCACGTCAAGGGGGAGAAAAACAGGTAAAAGTAACAGAGGAATCATCATTTCATGTCGGCTACGGAAAAAAGCGTTGACACGGAGTTTCAGGAGATGTATGCTTTAAGTATAAAGGTGATAAATAAGGCATTCGAATACATTTTCCAGAGACTTTTAAGTATTTTACAAATAGATGACTCTACTTTTAAATGCTTAAATTATGATTTGGGTCTATTAGGCATCACAAAGAAGTAACCGCATCTTCAGGTTATGATAGATAGATAGATAGATAGATAGATAGATAGATAGATAGATAGATAGATAGATAGATAGATAGATAGATAGATAGATAGATAGATAGATAGATAGATAGATAGATAGATAGATAGATAGATAGATAGATAGATAGATAGATAGATAGATAGATAGATAGATAGATAGATAGATAGATAGATAGATATCCACAAAGTCAAATTAAAAAAGAACTTAAAAAACAATAGTAAAAACACTTTAAATTTCCACAAAGAGTTACTGCAAAGGAGAGTGTTGTGTTAAAGTGAATTTGTGCAAAGGATGAGGTTATGGAAACAGTCCAACTCCAGTTCGACATAAAGTCATGGGAAACTTGTCAAAGTTTGTATCAGGGCAGTGTTGAAAAACCACTGAGGGCAAGATTGAGACAAAGGGGAAGATAAATGAAACGTAAGTGCAAATCAATAATGAATAATCCGATGTCTGTGCAAGTAGTTTAGTTTTGCCTGAAAAATTGGACTTCTAGAAGCAATGTAAAGTACTGCCTTCTGTTTTTGTTTTGAACCAGAAGTTTTTCTCAAACCAAACCTTTCCTGCTAAGTCTTGCTACTGAGATAGAGTTTATTACGCCGGCTCGCAGCAGTTCAGAGCATATAAACTGACCCAGTCTCACAATAAAATCAAAAGAATTTGGGTTTGAGGCTTAATTTTGGCCACTTGAACCCATGTGAGTTTATTACAGCTATACCATGTGGATTGTAGGGCTACAACTAACCATAATTTTATCTACCGTTTCATCTGTAGATTATTTTAATGAGTAATTAAAAGACTCCATTTTCAAAGACTAGAATTTAACAGGCAAGTCACTAATGATGGCATTTCTTCAATGGCTTTGGGTTTAGTTAGAGCATTAGCTGCTACCTAGACTTGTTATGACTAGAGGCTAGCAAGCTATAGTCTTTACCCAGCTCCAGTCAAAGGCTATCAAAATAAAGGTTTATTTTACTATTATTATTATTAGTTCCACTCAATGATAGGTGGCATGATAAATGGAGAAGGATTAAAATATTATAATTACAGCAATAGTGTCTAACTAGCTAGCAGGCTAACGTAATCACAACATGTAGTGTATTTTAAGATAGGTTTACATTTTGTTCCCTTTGGCCACTGCAGGTCGATCCGCCTAAAATGCAGTGCACCATGGGATTATCTTGGTGTGATATGTATATATGCTTGACACACACAGTGTTACACAAGTTACCTTTGACCTCCAGGGATCTCAAAAACTATTGGTCTTAGGTGATAACACTAATTATATGAATTGTAGAAATCGTCATTCTGCATCATTTGGTACCTGTGACCCTCCATTCTTGGGTTATAACGGACAATGTGTCTTGTTAATTGTGGCCTTGACCTTTGACCTTTACTAAAATGGATCATTGCATCTGATGCGCATTAGCTATATGTATATGCCCATGTAATTTCATGGTGATATTTATTTAGTTATAGCATGATATGTCTCTGCAGGGACACACACACAAACACACACATACAGTGATTACAAAAAACTCTCCCAACCAATGTTGGATAAGATTAAAAATAAGTGTCCATCTACTGTCACTGATCAAATTGGGTTTTAAAACATGGCTTTTACTGGTGAATCAGTGTTTCAAGAAAATGACTGTTTCATATTCACCATGGAGACTCTGAACATCATGTACTATGACTATGACAGCAGCACAAGTTTAAGTATAAGAATAAACCTCATTAGTACATGTTATCTACCTGCAACATAAGGCAATAATAACTTTTTTGCAGTAGTTGTGTTTACATACAGAGAAAAAAAAAAGTTGCTTTGAGAAGACAGGAGAAGACAACACATGGTTATTCTTTTTAGCAACGTAAATGTATATGTAGCATTGACCTGTGTGTCATTTCACGCTGAATTTCTATTTCCTGTAAAGTAGATGGAGGTCGAGGGAGCAGTAATGTATTATCCTCAGCTGACTGATGAACGCAGGTGTTTGTTTTATATGATGTACTTGTACTATATAACATTATGTGTTATATAGCCACTATTTCTAATGCGATTTCAAAGCCCGTGTTGTACGGTGGCTGAGAAACACAAGAAAGATACACAACCAAAAAACACAACTGCAAGACAAGTGAAGCTGCAAGAGAAAAATGCTGCAATAACACAAACTAAACAGAAGCAAAAAAACATCCAAACCCCCAAAACACATGCAAGAGAGAAACACTGCAAATTCACTCCACAACAACATGGAAGTTCACCAAAATAAAACGGAAAAAGAAAAAGTCGGTGGAGGAAGACGAAGTTGAAAGTCATTAATGTAAGAAATTAACGTAAAAAGGTGTAGAGCAGGTATGTCACTAAAACTAGCAACATACCTCTGCTGCTCTTCTATGATATCGTAGCAGATTATGGTGAAGTGTTTAAAAAAAGACAAAAGGAAACGTACCTTTTCACACTTAGCTCTTAAATTAATGACCTTCATCTTCATCCACCGTCTTCTTCTTCTTCTTCCATTTTATTTTGTTGAACTTCCGTTTTGTTGTGGTGTGAATTTGCAGTGTTTCTCTCTTCCAGTTGTTTTTGGGGTTTGTGTGTTTTTGTATTTACAGAATTTTTCGTTCACATTTGTTTTGGGGGTTTGTACGTTTTTGCTTTTACTTGGTTTTTGTTATTGCAGCAGTTTTCTCGTGCATCCTTCTTGTGTTTGCAGCATTGCAGCATGCGGTGAGTTTGCCCCTGTCGGCCACCGTATATATTTGGTTGTGTAAGAAAGATACAGAAATCAAATAAATATTTAGGGTTTTAAACAATACCCAAACACAATGTAAAAGCAACATGATGTCATATAATGAAGGTTATGTAAAATACAGACCAAGACAAAAATGAAGTAAACATCTGGATGTGATGCAAGAGATACAAGATGAAACTGATCCATAGTTTAGGGTAATATAAATGCTCTTCTTTATACAGTAGGTGGTTTCAGAAATATATAAAAACACTGACAACTAACAATGTATGGTTTCTTCAACACTGAAAAGACAAAAACTAATTTGAAAAATCTTTTAGTTGTGATGAAAACTCTGGCGACACTTGCTTTTCTTTTTCATGATGTCATTTTTGTTTTCAGACCCTTTTAAGGCTCTATTCTTACACTTTGCCATATGCACACAAATACATATGGTCCATTGTGACATTATGAACAAGGAGGCTTGTACATCTAGCTTTTTCAGTGAAACCCAAATAAACACTGAGTGAATAACACACACACACATACACACACACACACACTATTTATCAGGGGAGCAATAAATGCCCATTTTTAAGACCGAGCCACCATATAAAAAGCCTTGGATCACAGAAGTAATGGGTCCCTGTAGGCCAGCGATAACTCTGTGTGTGTGTGTGTGTGTGTGTGTGTGTGTGTGTGTGTGTGTGTGTGTGTGTGTGTGTGTAAGGCAACAAGAGAGAAACAGGGTGACGATCTGAGAGAGACAAACACTGAGAGAAAGGCAATAATGTCTGAAAATGAAAGACAACCTGGAAGAAAAGGGGATGATATACACCAGGAGAGAGAGGGTGAAACACAAAGACATCATCAACAGCTTGTGTTTCATTTTCCATCTCTGCCACTTCCATCTAATCTGAGGGTCCTGATGTGTTTCTGTCTTCATCTACAGTTAGTGCTAATATAACCTACACCCAGCTGTGGGCTCTATTATACTGTGCTGCTGAGCTGAAAGTGTCACATAGCATCTAAAGATGTGTGTGTGTGTGCATTCCTATCTTTATGGGGACATTGATATGTTTACATAGTCACACCATGGGGACCTGTGATACTATGGGGACCAAAATTCAGGTCCCCATGATGGTTAAATATAAATAAAGGTCTCCACTAGTAAAATAGAAATGATGTGGTCCTATTTGTTTTATCTGGAAGTCCCCATAAAGCATGAGGGAAGCACGTACAAAGAGAAACATGCATTTTTTTAAAATTTATTTTGATGCTTTTAAAAAATGATTCATTTATGTTATGTATTTTTAAAATTTTGTACTATACTATTTATTTTTTTCATTTTTTAAATTTATTTTAAAGAATTGTAATGTTTTATTTTTGTATTTTATTTAAAAAGATGTTTACACTCACTACCCAATGACTACTTGATTATAAACTTGGTCCTCCTGAGACATGGAAACAAGTATGTGTGTGTGTCTGTATCTTTATGGGGACATTAATGTTTACACAGCCACACCATGGGGACATGTGGTACTATGGGGACTAACATTCAGGTCCCCATGAGGGTTAAACATAAATAAAGGTCCCCAGTAGTAAAATAGAAATAGTTTGTCGTATCAATTCTTTTTTCTTTTTTCTGAAAGTCCTCATAAAGCATGAGGGAAACGGGTGCAAAGCCAAACATGTATTTTTCAAAGGTTTGAACATGTATTTTTAAAATTATTATTTATGTATTTATTATGACATATATTATTTATAATTTTATTCATTCATTAAAAAATGCATTCTTTATTTATTTTTTACTTTCCCATTTTTATTACTATTTAATTAGATTATATTTTATTTTTTAAAAGACATCAGTTTACACTCACTACCCAATGGCTACTTCATTACAAACTTGGTCCTCATGAAACACGGAAACAAGTGTGTGTGCAGTATTTCTATCTTTAAGTTGACATTGATCTATTCACACAGTCATGCCATGGGGACCAAAATTCAAGTCCCTACAAGGGTTAAATATAAATGTAGATGTATATAAATGTATATACATGAAGTTGTCTTTTTTTTTTTTCTTTTTCTGTAAGTCCCCATAAAGTATGGGGGATAAACGGGTCCAAAGGTTTGAAGATGTTTCCTTTTTTCTTTTTTTGAATTTTTTTTTTTTTTTACATTTTCTATACATAAAAAGATGTGTTCATGCTCACTACCCAATGGCCAAGAGTCTTGTAAAAAAAAGTTAAAAAGCTTCAATAAACATTTAAAGGTTAATTAACTGTTAATGAAAACTACTGAGGTGACAAATGAATCTAGAAGGAAAATGCAAAAGTACTGGTTGCAATAGTTAATTTTTATTTTTTTTATTGTACTTACTTTTGGAGCATTTTACAATTTGTTGAACATATATTTTCACTATAAAGTCTAATTCAAAGTTTGGTTTCTCACAGATGATTCTACCAACACAGTACTAGTTAGTGTGTTTACTATAGTGACTTGGTGTAAAGGGTGGATTTACTTAGTGGTACCAACAGCACAATGGCCCCTGTTGGAACATATAAACTGTTGAAAATAAAATAAGTATTCTTTTATTATACCCACATTGTACTCTTTGACATGACTTACTGAGCTTTCCATCCTCATGCACTTCAGAGTGTAAATTTATTGAGGGTTAGGGTCTATTGCACATTCGCCATTTATGACGACAGTCTATGGGAAAGGGAATTACATTGAATCATGAAGGAATGATTTGGGTCTGTATGGAAAACAAATGGGCAGGCACAGAAGGTATGGAATATATTATTATACAGATGGAGTTCTAGAAGTGCTTGGACTGAATATTAAATATCTTTGTACAAAGCCAGTGACTGAGTGACTCACACAGTTGTCAAACATACGTCTGTACCTCGACTGTATCCTGTTGTTTCTGATTTTAAATTAGTTGAAATTCCACAACTGAGGAAAACCACATTAAAGTCAACTCTGCTGTGGTTCCATTAGTGAAATTAAATTATATTAATTTCATAAATGTTCAGAGGTGAAAAGTAACTAAGTAAAAGTACTTTGTTACTGTACTTAAGTAGATTTTTTTTTTTTTTTTTTTTTTTTAGGTGTTTGTACTTTACTTGAGTATTTATTTTTCTGGCAACTTTTTACTTTTACTCCCTACATTTTTGTATAAATATCTGTACAATATACATATATACTCTTTACATTTTCAGAATAGATCAGTGGAGGAGAGAATCTGACTTTATATATTATAATTATATGACTATTTAACAATTTTGATATTTTCTCTTAAAATTATGCATTTTTAAATCTATATATATATATATATATATATATATATATATATATATATATATATATATATATATATATTTCCAATCTCATGATGAGTTTTTATCTCAATTGTGACTTATTTTTCTCTGTTTTTCCTAAATTTCCTGCCCATAACCACAAAACTGAGTACAGTGACCCTATCAAACACATGATCTACCCAGTAACTCGTAAGCCTGTTGAAAATGTTAGATTGTTTGCTATGAATGTGTTGTTGAAGTGGATGAAATGAGTTGAAAGGAGCAGAAAGAAAGATGAAAATAATTAGTTGGGGCTGTTTTGGAAGTGTGTACTGGAATCTGTGAATATAATAATGTCTAATGGTGTAAATAGTTACTGCTGGTGGAATTAGTAAAACCCAGTTTGAGGTAAGTCAGACAGCCTACCACTGTAGTGGTTTGTGTCATGCTAACACAGGCCACACCAATCAACACCCAGGAAGATATTATTACGGTCGTGTACTTTCAGACTTGATTGCACAAAAAGCAGGAAACTGGGAAATGCGTGTCCGCCTACTAAACTATAGCTAACAACAAACAAACCAAAAATGAAAAAGATCTAAAAGTGAAGTGATAAAGCTGAACGGCGGATGAGCCAGATAGTAATGTAGCCTACAGTCATTAAAGGTGTCATTCCACTGAAAACTACTTCTCCACACTGATGGGTCACCCTGAGTTACCAACACATGCTGCCTTTTAAAAGTGATGTGTCACCCCCACTGGCTACACACACAAACAGGACACACTACACACACAGATTTGTTGAATTATAGCTAGATGTTAATAAACCTCAATACTCTTTCTTTCTTAGCTTCCATCTTGTACAACATGAAATTATACTGATATGCAGGCCTGTCTGTACTCATACATATCACACTTTTTTTTCCCCTTCTATACTACAATAACTGAACATACAGTTGTCTTTATAATAGCTTTGGAGTAATTTGCCTGGGTAGCAAAGGCAAAGGTCCCTTAATTCAAGCATGAAATCTCTGTCAATATTTCAGAGCTGAAGATTGCTCTATCAATAACAACTTTGTACTCTGTGAGCAGATGCATTCAGATGACTCAATGTGGTGAAATGCAGCTTTTGAAGAATGCAACATACAGTGTGCTAACATCTTCAGAAATAACTCTTCTCATATGATGCTGCACGACAGAAGGCCAATGAATACATTATATGCGTGTGTGTGTGTGTGTGTATATATATATATATATATATATATATATAAATTGCGTCAGCTGCATATGGGTATAAGCCTAAGCAAATGTGAAGAGGTAAGCATAAAAGTGGCATTTATGCACAAGCAATTACACACACACACACACACACACACTAACACAGATGTACTGTCACTGTAGTTTATTGACATGTGCAAGATAATCTCCAAAGGCAGTAAACCTAGCAGGAATTAAGAATGGCTGTGGCTTATAACTATCATGACCTGGGTGCCGACCGGGATGAAGATATGAAATTTTCATGGCAGCTTTTAAAGACTCATCAGCCGCACTATAAGAGACCAGACCATAATAAGTACAGCAAGAATCTAATACTGCCAGCGTATCATTGAGAGCTACAGAGACAGCTTTAATAAATACTGTATGGTACAGAACTTTGTGTTGTGCATACTGAACAGTTTCCATTGTATGAAAAATGTAACTTATTTGGAAACATTTCATGAAGCATATATTCAATCAGGACCATTGTAGTAAATGAAATGAAGAGTAAAACTAGCTGGGAATTAAATAATTATTACTGAAGTGGAAAAAAAGTAGCTTGTTTAAAAAAAAAATCAATTAATACAATATAGCCTGTAACTAGATACTAGAACTACTGTTGAAAATCAGGCTAATTTTTAGATAATGGTTTATACCATTGTTAATGGTTCGTTATGAATGAGTATAAATTGGCTCAGGGGCATTTTGTAGACAATGATTTTTAAAAATCATACAGTATTTAGTCTCATATACTCTATGACCTTTTTCAGCTACTATAAATTAAATCTTTCCATGTTGTACTTCACATTGACACGTCCAATTCATTATATTGCAATTCCTATATTCCAAATATGCATTATGGGATTGTACATTTACTGTGATTCCCTGTTCTAGTCATGTGGCCTCTTTAGTAGATGCATGTTGGTCACATTTCAACTTCTTTGTCTTCCATTTCTCTATTTTGTTTTCCTTCCTTGAGTTACAACCTGCAGTTAGTAATGTCTGAATGGGTTTCAAAGCAAAATGAGACCATATCACAATCAAACCATAGATAAGAAAACTGTCTGGAAAAATAAATACCTACACGGTAAGTCTAAAAATATATCCATATCAGCTGTAATGATTTCTAAACAAGAGTCATGTTGAAGTTTCTCCTGTATGAACTTTTATTCCAAATTACCATTATTATAGGGCTACCAGAACTGTGACTAAGAATTCAGTCACTGTTTGATTGTGGCACATGTGAACACCTTTTCTGTAATGACCCAAGCTGAGCTGCTCGTCAATAATTTGAGCAGCCTGAAATTATTAAAAACCAATAATGACAACATACCATTTAATGTCAATAGTTCATGCACAGCATGAATATTAGCCTGAATGGCTGGTATTGTAGAAACCCCCTAATTACCCAAAATGATACACACACACACACACACACACACACACACACACACTGGTTTCTATGTCTCATGAGGACCAAGTTTGTAATCAATACTTGTAGTAAAGTGGCCACTGGGTAGTGAGTTATAAATACATCTATTTTTTTTTTCTTCTTTTTTTAGTACATATAAAATATTCACAAATGTAAAAACATAAAATCTAAATACATTAAAAATAAAAAAATAAAATAAAACAAATAACAAAGAGAGAGAGAGAGAGAGAGAGAGAGAGAGAGAGAGAGAGAGAGAGAGAGAGAGAGAGAGAGAGAGAGAGAGAGAGAGAGAGAGAGAGAGAGAGAGAGAGAGAGAGAGAGAGAGAGAGAGAGACATCTTCAAACCTTTGCAAGCATTCCAGCTGGGATTGGAACATTATATATCGTAGTGTTACAGGGGGGGTGGGGGATTGTTGTTATTGAGACTGTCTGTGTAGATGCTTTTTTGGCCTGTACTGTAGACATACGGTTCTAAAAGATTGTCAAAGAAAACATGGCTTTCCTATTTGCCCACCATTATTGTGTTTATTTTTTAATATGATTATGATTAGGGAAAAAAGGACACTGGGATGGTATTTGTAACAGCCATATAATGAACTCAACATATGAATGAAACAATCCATCATTAGGTCACAGTGAAAAGACAGATAGATCCATCCTCAGGCTACCAATGCTAAGCTAACATAATCATTTGTTCTATGAGAGCTGTTACTTTTCCATTTATTCTATCCTTTGAAGCATTTTTCTACTTAAGCACAATAAAAATAATTTCTTTCTCCCCCATTGGCCTTTATTTTCATGAGAATACACAGAACTCCATGCATCTTTGACTTATTTATTTTATCTGTCTCTCTCTCTCTCTACTTTCACTTCAACTTCTTCCCTACCTGTCCGTCAACCCCTTCACCTTCTGTCTCTAGCTCCTTCTCAGTGTGACTTCTCAAATGAGGCTTGAGAAGGCAAATAATCAAGATGGGGAATGTGTGGAAATGCAGAGGTCATTAAAAAGCCAATTACCCACAGGCTCGGTGCTACAGGGAAGAGATCAGGGAATAGTGGAGAGCAATCGTAAACCCAGTGATATATGGAAACCAAATAGCTGTGTGTGTGTGTGTGTGTGTGTGTGTGTGTGTGTGTGTGTGTGTGTGTGTGTGTGTGTGTGTGTGTGTGTGTGTGTGTGTGTGTGTGTAGGCCGCTACTGTCAATGTATGTGTGCATCTGTGGGTGAACAATGCTGCTAATGTGCAGAATAGTTGTGTTTTTTGCGCACATTCAGGTGTGTCTGTGTGTGTGTGTGTGTGTGTGTGTGTGTGTGTGTGTGTGTGTGTGTGTATGTAAATCAATGCCCCAATGAGAAACGGATGTTTAATTCACTGTATCATAAATCTGTGTTGCTGGGAACAATATTAAACTTTATTACAATTTTTAATGTTAACTTTACACACCTGGGGAGTCATCCATCACCATGCACACCCATATCACACTCATGCACATGCAGTCCCCAACCACACTTAAATTCACACATTTGTTTGTATATACACTTGTACCCTGAGGTTTACCATTTCACACACACACACACACACACACACACACACACTGTCATCTGATGGTAATTATCATTGGACTCCAGAGACTCAGGGAAAGATCACATAATTACATTCCTTCCATATACACCTCATGTCCACATGCTACACTGAGCAATGCATCAGCCCTGTGAGGTCGTCTTCATTAAAGAGAAATATCACTGAACTTCAGCAGTTATAGGAACTTTGATGAAAAGGTCAAATCAAGTCCTCAGTTACAAGGTGATTTTGTTAATATGAATCTGCTGCTGAGTCTAGAATTAGAGTTTCTGCAGATTTCCAAGTTAAATTTGACTTTGTGTGTAACACCATTATAAATGCAATTTCAACCTAAGTGTTTTGTGTGGGCTGGGATGTTCCTGACGTGAAAGCACAACACTAATGACTGATGGCAGACATGGTTTTGGCGGCTTTTTATGGATGCTGTTTACTTTCCAGATCTCCCATGTGATACTAATGCCTTTAAATCTAACATTGTTGAATTTGCACTAGCCCATTTAGGTAAGAGTGGCTTATCCATAACCATTTTGACCTACTATCATAGCTCACACAACACATCTCAGACCACTAATAGGTACACTTTCATACGTTTTTTAAGATGTAACATTAGTGTTTCTTTTGTCAGTTTGGTTTCATTACACCCTAATCAATACCTTTTCAATGGAATTATAGTATAATCTAACTCAACAGTATGCACTCTGCTGGAACGTCTATTTCAGTCTTCATTGTTAACTGTTAGAGTTTTGGAAGAAACCCAGAACTAGACACAAATACAGTATTGACCTGTTTTATTAATGACCTGCCTTTCATAACTAGGGTTGGGCAATATGACATGAAATTAATATCATGAAGAATTGATCAGTTTTACCTCCATAACAATAAATGTACGATAAATAGGCGGGACTAGACCGCACACACAGTTAGGTTGCTTTTGGAACAAGTATATTAAGACGCGTCTTACTACGGTTACATATGTGTTGGCTGCTTCTGCATTTAACCCATCTGTCATTTCCTCATTGTCTGTTTCCCTTCCTGGTCAGACTGGATGGGTGGAGTCACGTGACAAAACATGCTCCATGCAGTCTTAAAGGGGGAATGAACAAACAAAACACTGTTTTTTTTTTGTTTTTTGTTTTTTAATTAAAATACAAAATTTACCGTCATGGGCAAAATGTCAGCAACGGTACATTTTCGGTTTATTGAAGAAAGAGAGAAAAAAAAAAAAATATATATATATATATATACATATATATATATATATATATATATATATATATATATATATATATATATATAAAAATACAGAGAATCCTAATCATTTGAGTGGACACTGGGTCTTTATGGATTATGACGCCTCTGGATGTCCAAATGGGTCATATCTAATGACCATGAAATGACAGGAAAATGCAGTTCACACCAATTATTCCCATGTATTGATAGGATTCATGGATGAAGAGTATTAAACAAATGACATCAGCAGGTGGTTTTGGTCAATGAAGGCTGTTTGGGTCTGTACAGGTTAAAATGAGGTGTGTTCAGTCATATCTCAGATAATGATGGTACAATGGTAACAAGCGATCCTCTGACCCATCTGTTGTGCTTTCATATTGTTTCTTAGTTCAGCTGTGGTGATGCCTTTAGCTGGTGGAAAACTAAAATGGACAAATGGAGTCAAGTCAATCCAATCACTTTTAAAGACCTGTAAAAAGAAGAAAAAAAAAAAGACTCTTCAGGGTGTAAAAGTGGTATTATTGGGGCTTTTCTACTTCCTGGGATGTTGTCTGTGTAGTAGGTTAATGTTAAGTACTATAGTGATATTACAAGAGAAGTGAGTGACTGTGCAGTGAACAGTCTGTGTGTGATCCATGTGCTGTCCACAACATCCCAGCACTTCCCTGAACAACAGCAGCTTAACAAGGATAGATACAATAGTTCCTCTGTCCTCTCCTCTAGTCTTCATGTTCTCTGTTCTTTTCATCCGCTTCACTTTTATCTATTTGTTATTGGTTTATTTTTTATTTCCAGTACTACACTTTAGTGGCCTTTTTCCTTCCCTTTATCTTTTCTTACTACTCACCTCAAGTTTGCAAACACACACTCACCTACACACACTTTTACCTTATTGCCTCAGACACACACACACACACACACACACAGGTTGATATATGAGTCACCCAGGAGCAAGGCAAAACACAAGACAACCTCCCATCCATTCTGTCTGGTGTCACTGGTCACATGCTCAATCTTCGATCTCTTATAGGTCAATGCAGCCATGACCTAAACAACAGGGTCCTTAGAGATTTAGAGTTCCCACAGGTCAAAAACAGGCACAGAGATTTACAGTTAAGTTTTTGTGTGTATATTTGTGTGTGTGTGTGTGTGTATGTGGGTGTGCGTGTGTGTCTGCTTGACTCAAAGGCTTGCCATTGATTACCTATTTATGAGAAAACAGAGCTTTTCCCTAAAGGCCTAATCAATAATGCCAATCTCACTGTCTTTACCACCTTATTAGGAAAGGATTAACGCAGCTTCACAACAGCCCACAGGCAGCTGTATGTGTGTATAAGACACCGTATCCATCATTCCCTTATTTAACATCGAAAAACCTATTGATCAGGGTCCTCAGTCAAATATAGATGTGTGTCTGATGATCCTTTTTATTCGTTTTAAATGACTGTTGTCACATATTTGTGTGTGTGTGTGTGTGTGTGTGCATTATGAAACTATTAACAGATTATATGATGTAAAGTGTTTTTCAGTAAATATAATAATGTACACTATATATTGATTTGACCACCAAGGTACTTTACAAAACTGTTCGGTATTAGCACAACTTTGGTCTAATAGTGACAAAGGGATACAGTACACACAGACTTCTGAACTAAAATAGCTAAGTTATAAGAAAGTATTAATTACGTCAATGATCCAGATTTATATATTTACTTGTCTCGATAGTATTTAATTGACTGAGGTTCATTTCAACAGATTGACCAGAAGAACTGTTATTGACATATCAGTTACTTTATTATCTTTTTAAAGCTAAACTGTAAAAAAAAACACAAAAACAAAAAAACGGTAACACTTTACATTACAGATGACTAATTCTATGGTAATTTTCATGTAACATTGTGGTAATAATGCCTTTGTAAGTGCTTATTACAAGTAATTTCCACCCAGATTCTGGTGTCATTACTTTGCAGTTTCTAGTTAATAGTGATGCAAACAGCTTTTATTAATGTGGTCATTTCTATGTCATTTCAATGTCATTTCATGGTAATAATTATCAACACAGTTAGATAATTAGGTAGGAAAATGCAATAGTGCATTTTACAGCTCTGATACCATGACATTTCCATTAAAGGACTTAACTTGTTCCAGTGTAGTTATAGGCACATCATATCTTACTACTGCACTGACTAAATTGTGTGTCTTTCTTGGTAAGAACTAAGTAAATAGGTGGAAATAAGTGATAATGCATTTTACAGCCCTGATGCTGTGTATTTTCCTGGAAATTAACTCCTTGTTGTTCAGGTAATTTAAAAAACAAACAAACACGTAAAGTCTTGGACTCATCATTTCGGAAACTACAGATTAATTTCAAAGAATTACTTTTTTTTTTTTTACTTCTATTCATATTACTTGAAATGTAAGCTGTTTATATTGCCATTACCTGGAAACTGTAGAGTAATTGCAGAAGAAACTGCATGGAAATTACTTGATATACAATAAAATACAATAGAATCTATTTTCATTGCACACAAGTTACAACCAAATTGGTAAGGCAGTTATAGTCAGTCACAAATTATTATTACCGTGAAATTACATCAACATTACCATACAATTACCACCTTATTGGCAATCCATAATGTAAAGTCTGACCAAAAATCCCATTGTTTCTATGGAAAAACCTGACACCTGTGGTCACCTGTAAAAAAACACATCAAATTGTAATGTTATAGAACAACATGTTGATTGAATATTTCATATATATATATATATATATATATATATATATATACACCAGTGGATTTTGCTGATAATTAAAGTTTTAAAATGTCAAATGCTCTTTTTTGTAGTTACTTTTTAATTATAAAATGGAAACGTATGATCTTGAAATGTAACATTGTTTTTCAGTTTAGTTTTTTCCCCTAAAACATTTTAAATACATAATTTTTACAAAGCCCTGTATACAATACAGGTCTATCTGATTTAATTATTACAAAAAAATATTTTCAAATAAACAACCCTCTGTTATATTTCCACTTACAATATTGCAATTTTACACTGGTGTTAATCCTACAATATTTATTTATTTATATTTTACAGTGTATCATTATTATGGTGACTTATACAAGTCAACTGTTGGTCAACCACTAACTTATATTTTAGTTAATAATTTTAATTCATAATGATGTCAAGACATTATGTAGTTCCATGTTAGTTGTATTATTTTATTTCCATATTGGTAATTTATGTATTATTTATATTCTCCTCAGTAACCCACTATTTATTTATTGACTGTATGTCACTGTACATGAATTATGATCTTTATCAAAACAACAACCATATTAATGTACTTAAGAAATATAGTAACCTACATAAGGATGTTATTTTTTACAATAAACACTAAATTAGGTGATCTGCTTTGAATATGACCTTCATTTTAATGGCAGTCATTTCACATCGGGGTGTGTCAGAATGTGACACTCACCACTTCCTGTCTGACACATTCTATAGACATTCTATAGGACAATGGCGGCTAAAATAGACAAAATATTTTTATCAGAAACGCCTTTTGTTTACATGAGAATTTAGTTTTTAAGGGTTGAAAATGCACAAATTCCAGAGTGGAAATCTTGAAAACTATCCATTGCTTTTCCATCTCACGGTCGAAAATGCAAAAATGTTTCTGTTATGCCTGCAGGTTGACAAGGCAGTGTTCTATCACTGCACCATGTACCAGCCTGGCATGCATATGCAATCCAATTCCACACAATCTTGCATCCCTGTATGCATGGAGATTTGTTAAAGACAACGCTCATGTAAATGGGGATAAAGAAGCTAAGACTAGATGGCAGTTTACCATCTTCTCTTCCATATAAACATAGCCTAAATATGAGTCTAGATCAATCTGATTTTACCTGATGCTGGAATAGAGCAATAAAGTAGAACCAATATTAATTCTAATTCTAAAACCATTATTAATTCTTCAATAATTAATTGTGACAAACAAAGGTTTAATCTGTAATTCATTGAAAAAAATGAATGAAGTTGCAGATTAATCAAAACTAAAAGGCTTTGGAGTAGCAGTTTAGTGTCAACATTCATTTTTCATGACTGAACGGGTCTTAATTGAGAGTCGAACACTCCATGGACTTTGACTAATCATCAGGATTAATTAAGATCACCATACCTGCTTCACAGAATCAGGACTGATCTGTGGACACTTCAACACACTGTGTCAAAACACTGATGTATTCAGATCAGAGCAGTCAGATACTTCCACAACTCATTCATAATAATGGACATACCGTTATGTTACCCAGGGAGTATTGTAACCAACAGACAAAAGGGGGTAAATAAAGTTCATGTACTTATTTTAGTTTTTTTGTAACATTAACCTGTCATATTTATAACTCTGTAGATTTTGCAGTGTTAATTTGGAGACAATGGGACCAAATACACTCTACAAGAAGTTAAATAAACTCTCTAAGTGTTGATTTAATACTGCAAAATTTACTGTGAAGAGAAGCAGGTAGAAACTCCACTTCCTAAATGTTCACAGCCTCTGATATTGACCTTCCCTACAGACCCATTAGGGCATTTTGATATTTCTCTACTCTATCAGAGCAGATAAATTGACTTCGATCAACAACTTCCAGTTCAACTGAGTCAAATAATTTTCACAATAAATCAATATCTAAGCAAATACAATAGTGGTATCACAAATGTAAATAACATGAAAGAATAAAATGCACAAGTCTAGTGACTGACCACAATGGTAGTATATTTGTTTGTTTGTGTGAGTCGAGGGTACTCCAACATTAAAACATTACTTTATGGATCTATTACGTTATATGTACTTTAATGCATGAATGTACTGTCTAGTAGTTAAAAGTAAGTCAAAGGTCAGCAGGTTTGCACAAAAATTACTGGACCAATTTCCATAACATTTTTCAGGAAAGATGCAAAGTGGTCCAAAATAGATACCATTACTTTTTGGTGAATGTAGGTCAAAGGTCACAGTCACCAAAAATGTGTTTTTGCAATGATAAGAGATAGGGCAACTCAGGTCAAAATGTTGTAAATGGGTTTGACATGTTTTGGTAAAGATTTCTGCAAATGGATAATAAGAATGATGTTCACAAATGACATGGGGTGATTCTGATGTATTCTGTGGGTAAGGGTTTTGTTTTTGTCTACAGGCTCAACATGTAATGGTAAATAAAAATTCCTGTGTGAAATGATCTTTGGTACATGTTGTTTTGGGGTCAACAAGTTCAACAAGTTCCACCTGCTATGTGTTCTGACTCGAGCTTGAGAAACACTGCCTTAGCAGAATAATAAAATAATGTGGTTGTTTTTGGGCCGGGCAGAACTTCATTTCACATCATGCAGCACTTTTTGTCAAGTGTTGAAAACATGGCATTATGAGTGTATTACAAAATTACTAATATCTCCCTAAATAAGAGATATGAGGCACCAGATTAACCAGTTAAAAAGAGCTTGGTTTGTCAGACCTATGGATACACACACACACACACACACACACTCCATGTCTCATGAGGACAAGTTTGTAATCAATTAGCCATTGGGTAATATCTTTTTCATTTTTTTTAATAAAATTAAATAAAATAAAAATACTTATATTGCTGCTGCTACTACTACAAAAAGTCAAACAAAAGTGAATGAATAAATACAAATAATTTTAAAACACATATCATAATAATATATTTTAAAAATATAATACATAAAAACAAAAATAAAAATGAAAAAATACAGAAAGTAAATAAAAAAAAAACCAAATTAACTAAACATATCTTCAAACCTTTGAAAAATATATGTTTCACTTTGACCCTATTTCCGTCATGCTTTATGGGGAATTCCTGAAAACACAAATTAATATATTTTATATATAATATATTATATTGTACTAGTGGGGATCTTTATTTATATTTAACCCTTGTGGGGACCTCAATTTTGGTCCCCATGGTGGTGGAGGCCCATATGATGTACCTTTATAAACATATCAATGTCTCCATAAAGATAGGAACACACACACACACACACACACACACACACAGGCAGATTGTATGATACTTTCCAGTTCCATGACATTAATTTTGCTGAAGCTTAATGTTATGCTCTTAATATTTTACAGTCTACTATTCACTGTTAAACAAAGATAGTTAAAATTCACTTCTGGTCAAGTTATACTAACTGTAAAGAATGAAGGATGTCATTTCATGTTCAACCCAGTGTGCCATGTTAACCCAATGCTAGGAGTAGTGGCTCCAGTGGAAGAAAAAAAATCTGGGGGTGAAGGTGCTCACAAACAACGCTGTGCACCAGACCTGGGCGTGTAAATTGAACATATAAGAACAAATTCCTATGTTTAATGCTGTATTGACAACAAGCAAGATAATCTAACTAAAGCCAGATAAGATAGCAAACACAAACATACACAACAAGTCCTTGGAAACGGTGATATCTGAGTGGAAATTCAAAGTCTTACAAACTGCAAACGTGACTTGTCCACGTTAAATTAAACCAAAAAAAACTAGTGTTGTAATAGTATAAGTATGGTATTTTAGTAGGTAAAAATGTAATGGTAGTAGGTAAATAATAATAATTATAAAATAATAAGAACATGAATCAGGTAACTTACTCAACCACCGATGTCCTCCACAAGCCGCAAAGTCCGGATGGTTTGAAAAAGCTCAGTAAAGTTTATTGTTTATTTTACATTTTCTGTGCTAGCGAACAGGTAACAGTGAAATGTCCTGTAGAACAGAAGTGTGCAGCCTCTTCTTCTGTATACAAACTATTTTGTGGATGTAGTTTCATCCAAGAAATCAACAAGACAGACATGAACACTAAATTAACTTGTATTTATTTTTATTTATTTATTTCATTTTAGTTTTCTTTTCTTGTCATCTGAACCCGCTTTATCTCACAGGGGTCACTTGGGGGTCTAATCCAGCTACAATGGGTGAAGGCGGGGTACACCCTGTATGAGTCTCCAGTTCATCTCAGGGCTGAACATATATAGACAAACAATCACTCTCACATTCACACCTATGGGTTATTTTAGATTAACCAATGGACCTATCAGTGCATGTGTTTGGATGGTGGGAGGAAACCAGAGTACCTGGAGAAAACCCACACAGACATGAGGAGAACATGCAAACTCCACACAGAAAGGTCTGGTGTGGGAATCAAACCACGGTCCTTCTTGCTGTGAGGCATGAGTGCACCACCCATATTCATTTATTTATTTATTTATTTAAATCTTTTTTTTGTCTGACTCCCTGATGAAGGCTATGATGCCGAAACGCGTTGGGGTTTTTATATGATTTTTATAGGTTTTTGTAACCAAGCCAAGTTAATAAAGGCTTTTTTATCTTCACTTATAAGAGAGTGCCTTGGAATTTTTCTTTCTTTTTTGTCTTGCTATTTTCCTATCCAATAGAGCACCTCTAATTATTATTACTTATTTTGAGTCCAGGTAGCGCTCCTTAAGCAAACTTTTTTAGGTTATTTATTTATTTGAACGTAGTCAAAGGGGGGGCAGAGCCAACGTTGGAGCCCTGGTTAAACCTCTTCAAACCTTAAACCTGGACTTTAGGTTCTTCATGTTAGTCAACTCACCACCACTAATCCTTTTCCAGTGTCTGAAAATGTTATTTATTTTTGGTATATTCTTATTGTTCACTCACACTTAAATCACATACCTTAGAAAGACACAGAGAAGCGTTGGTGTTTGAAAGTTGACAGTTTTCTGGACTATAAAATAGCAACAAGAGCTGTTGATAGACATTTCCAGGCCATATATGGGACCCCCCCCACCCCCCCACCATATCACAATGCCATCAAATGACATCACTGTTTCTGCTTTTAAAAGCTGCAGTCAAAATTACAAATGTAAAGCAAGCTCTCAGATGCTGATAGAACTGTGTCACAGATCCTCGCTCACAGCACAGAGGACGTCTTAATCCAAAAGACAACACAGACGCACACAAAACACCCGATAAGAAGAATGAAAGAGAGATTTAAGAGCTACACAGGCAGAACCCAGTATGCTTTGAGCTCAGGCCCCAGGGAGCCATTTGAGCACAACGTACTTTGTGAACATCTTGCAATGACATCGTATTTCAGCAACAAATCGGATAAAGTAATTGATCTATTGAAGACCAATTTGGTTTTGCGCTTTTTTTTTTGTACTTTGCTGCACACATAGCAAAAAAAAAAAAATACAGTTATTTTTAAAAGTTTATGAGCTCTTGTACTTCCATAGGTTTTGTCTGTTGTGAATATTTTAGTTTCTTATATACATGAGTAATAACATTTATAGTTTAGATAGGTTTACATGTTTTTTACAGCTATTTTAATGTGTACTTTAAAGACTGAAATCTTCATTCCAGCAGAGTTTACACTGACTTCTGCTACATTTGTCTGTTCAATGTGATTTTTTTTGTGCCTCCTAGTGTTAGCACAGTGTCAACATTTGTTTTTGTTTTTTTAGTTTTGGATAAATGAAAAGAGCCACCCAGCAGCAATGTATACCAACGTAAAAGCATTATACAGGCTATTTACTGAGGTTTGTGAAGAGTGACAAAATTCTCCAGGCACTCACACACATAGACTTCCATGGCTCCTGCTCCATTTGCTGTAATATGGGTAAATGAATTAGGCTTTGTGCTTTAAAAGCTTTTCTTTTGGCTGATATTGAAAGTAAATGTCTGTGTAATGGTGAGGTGCCTGTGTTTACAAGCCACAAATGACAGAAAAGATGAGTAGAAAAAGTTATATATAGAAGGATTTACTATACAGTGTATATATGTATGTGTATATATATATATATATATATATATATATATATATATATATATATGTATGTATGTGTGTGTGTGTATATATATATATATATATATATATATATATATATATATATATATATATATATAAATCAGAAATTGTGACTTATATCATTATGACATTTTATCTCATCATTTTGACTTTATTTCCCCTTTGTGGGGTGAGAGGTCAATATTAAATTGTAAACATATGCATTAGGACTATTAAAAAAGACAAGAGGACATGAACCAGTGATGAGCTGTGGGTGTAGACAGATGGTGAATGCACAACTCCATGTATATAATGAGGAGTTGGTATACTGATATTTAGGAATAGTGAGGAGAACTGGCAGAAAAGAAAAAAAAGGAAGAGGAAAACAGGCAAGAAAGGTAAATGGATGAGTGTTGGCAGAAAACCAAATTAGCAGAAACAATCAGAGCATGAAGAGGCCCATTACAAAGTACACTCCACACACCATAGATTATACACATGTGCATGTGGGTGTGCTTGTACTCCTATCTTTATGGGGACATTGATATGTTTACACATTCACGACATGAGGACCTCTGACACTATGGGGTCCAAAATTCAGGTTCCCATACGGGTTAAATATTATTGTCGGTGAAATCTGTGTGAGGTATGTATGTATACAAATGATGTCCCCGATAAACACATTGAGTTGTTTGTTTGTTTGTTTTTTCTGTAAGTCCCCATAAAGAATGAGGGAAACATGTGCAAAGCACAAAGGTTTTTAAATGGGTTTACTTATTTTTTTGCCAACTTATTTTATTTTTTCATCACTATTATTATTTTTATTATTATTTTTTTATTTAATAATCACTACCCAATGGCTTCTTTATCTACATGTGATGAGCACAAACTTGGTCCTCATGAGTAATGGAAACAAGTGTGTGTCTGTGTGTGTGTGTGTGTGTGTGTGTGTGTGTGTGTGTGTGGTGATACAGGACCATTACCCATTCAGGACATAGAGCATATGGGTTCCGTGTGTGTGTGTGTGCGTGTGTGTGTGTGGGAGAGAAAGCGCCTTTGGGGGGAATTGAGTGTGCTAAATGTGTGAAATGGGCCGAGGACCGATTTGATGTTTGTGTGTCTAACTCCAGTGATTCCCTTTGCCATGATGATGATGGTATCAACGATAACAAGGACGAGCATTTACCCAACAACAAACAACATATTTATTTGTCAACCAACTTGAGTCACATGACTGCAGCTGACGTTCTTCTTCCCTCCTTGTTCTATTCATTTCTACTTTGTTATTATACTCATTGAGTTTTGTTGAGATGCATTTTGCCACTCAAAATATGAATGTAAAATTTAATAATAATTTCATTTTGTAATGAAGCCACATTTCATAATAAAATGCCCTAACACATTGAACATTTCCGTCAACCAAAACAAAATAAATAAAAAAAAATCAGGAATTTACATTATATTTTCTGTGAATGCAACCTTTGAATACTGTACTGACAATAATTACTAGATATTGATACTAGGTAAATACAGTGATACTTATAATAGGCCCAGCTTTTTACTAACACTTGAAATTAAATTAAAATACAATTAACAAACAAATAAAATATGCTCAGGACCAGACCTTTATGCACTGATAGGTTAATTGGTTAATCTAAATTGTCCATACACAGTAAATTTTGCAGTGTTAAATCAACACTTAGAGAGTTTATTTAACTTCTTCTAGAGTGTATTTGGTCCCATTGTCTCCAAATTAACACTGCAAAATCTACAGTGTAGGTGTGAATGTGAGAGTGATTGTTTGTCTATATATGTTCAGTCCTGAGATGAACTGAAGACTCATACAGGGTGTACCCCGCCTTCACCCATTGTAGCTGGGTTAGGCCCCCAGTGACCCTAGTGTGGATAAAGCGGGTTCAGACGATGAGACGAAATAAAATATGCTTTAGAATCATTACATAATGCGCCATATTACAAAGTACAGGTTGTAATAATATTCTTTAAATGTAATAACTTATTACGTAATGAAGCAAAAATAAATAAAATTACAAACTGTGGTTGGGACGCTTTATTTAAAAAATGTGGCTTTATTGCAAAATGAGATGACAAAGTTTGTATATTTTGATGTTTATATTGTAAAATGTGGCTCATCATGCATCATAAATGATATATTTAAAGACATACAGATGGGTTACACATTAAAGAAAAGCCCGGACAGGATCCATTTCTTCCAGGATGTTACTCAGTCCATAGGGTGTGAGGGCTGTCTCAGTGTTTTGACAACTATGAACAAATGTGACTCATATACTGTGACCTTCACATGTCAACACAACTGGACACTAATGGAAGATAGATGTCCAGTCTACTCTCCAAATCCATCATCAAAATGCCAATTGATGAATATGTCCAGTTAGAATGGGGTTCATCCTTCCAGTGTAGTTCAGTGGAGCATAATGTCCATGGTTTTAACTGTGTAAGATTTAGGAGTAACTGTTTACAAATGTACCAGATAATGGTATTTCTGTTTTAAACAACATCCCTGTGATTTGTTGGCTACCGACAATAATTTTTACAATAAATGTTTGTTGCTTTTGCACATTTATTCAGCCTAGCCCAGCCATGTTTGATACCACTTTCTGATCTGACACCAAGTAAAAATCAGGGTGGTATTGGTGATACTGATGCAGATATTTTATGCGACTATCTAAAGAAAAAAACAAAAAAAAAGTTGAGTCAAATCGTATAGCTTCTTTAACAATACAATGCAGAGTAATGCATTTATTCATTTTAAACTGAAGCATATTGAGGTAGAAAATAGAAATAGACCATAGAAAATAATGTTTCCAACTCTGAAAAAAAGAAAAAGAAAATGAGTACAATTATAAAAAACATTAAAATTCTTGCTGAATTATTAACTACTGTAAAGATGAAAACTTGAATCTTCATTATTGTTACATGAACATGTTAACTTGAAAATACTGAACATTTCAGTAACACATCATCTAACACTGACACTGTTGTTCCTCATTCATTATCTTCATGAACCAGATTATATTTACTGTTTGCGGTTTATTGTTCAGAACCTCCTGCCTTTGAAAACACTGTCTCTGCTGCACTGACACATGACACATTTACCCAGGCGGAAGAAAAAGTAGTCCCACCAACCACCTGTCATTTAGACAACATCTCAATAGTTTAGTTATTTTTTTTTTTACTTTGTTCCTGTTAAGTCTTGATCTTACCTCAAATGACTTAAGTATCAAAAGTACTGATGTTTTGAATTGAGAATCAATTTTATCAAGAATTGAATTTAAATATAAGTAAAGATGAATAAATAACTTTATAAAATTAAATGCTAAATTAAGTGGAGGTAATTAATTTGACTATAGCACACAAAAAAGACAGATACATATATGCAACAGTAGGCATTAAGGGGTCAACTCTCGTGGGGACCTGAATTTTGGAAAGATAGGAATACAAACACACACACACACACACACACACACACACACACTATGAGTTTTTAACAACAGACTGTTTCTCATTTTCATTTAGATACTAATGCTCAGAATAACCACCATAGTTCTCAGTCTTTCTTTGACTTCATGCTTTATTTGAAACATGTGATGGAGGAGGAGATTGAAGGACTAAAAAAAGATACGTTTATACAAATGTATGAAGCATCTGCTAATGGAGTAGAAATGACAGCAAGCACATCCCTCAGCAATCTCCAGGAGGAAAATGGGCTTGTATGAGTGTGTTTGTCTGAGATATGTTTCATTTCAACACACTTTGCACATACTTCATAACCAGTTTGTTGTTCCCATAAAGAGACTCTCTAACGCCCTCATCCTCCCACATGCACACAGAACACAAACGTAGACAGTGACATATTAACAGACCCACATATACTTTTAATACATACGTGGTATGTCTCACAAACTGACTTTCTTTCACAATAAATAAGACAATTTACATTCTTTCATGTCAACTCATTGGTACCATAGAGATAACATGGCATCTTTAATTATGTAATATTATACAAATAAAAGTTGATTGATTAGCTGATTGGTTGGTTGGTGTAGTAGCTAAACCTATAAAATATTTAGTCACTTGTGTATTTCATAAAGTAATGTGGAGGTACAAAGTTTTTGGAATGAACATTGTTGTTATCAAAGCAAAACATAAAAACAAAGTAGTCTGGCACCACACAAGCTACAATTTGCTAATTATTTCTGAAAACCTAAAGCACAAGTGCTAGCATGACATACCAATGATCCCATGACGAAGACAAATAGAACTAGTCCAACAACAGTGACAGTCACTGTTGGTTTGTAAAGGATCTGTCTGTAAAGTAAAGATTCACTAAATGGAAAATGGACCCCACTTAGATAGTGTTTGTCTACCTTCATGGTGCTCAAAGTGCTTTACATTAGCCTCACATTCACCCATTCATAGGTAGGTTTCTAAGGTTCTGTCAGCCCTACTGGGACCCTAAGTCATGGTTCAGTGTCTTGCCCAAGGACACTTCGACATGTGGACATTCAGAGCTAGGACGAGAACCGCTGACCTCTTGATCATTGGACAACCTGCTCTACCATACCCACCCCATAACTTTGAACTGTCTTTCTTTCAGCCTCACATGTGTTACTCTGTTAAGTTGTCATGTGGGGTCATACACTTCTAGGACCCAGAAGGACAACACTGGGCTTTCTTCCATGGCCTGCCAGTTACTTCACCAAGTTAATTTAGCAAAAATGATGATTAGGTGACACACATGGTCTATGCTTCTATAGCAGGGGTGTCAAACTCATTTTAGTTCAGGGGCTACATTCACCCCAATATGATCTGAAAAGGACCAGGCAATAGACAAAATCCAGAAAACAGAAACAAGGCCAGAACCAGAGTAATCAAGACCAGTGATAGACCGCTCATTTGATGCATGGATAACAAACAAATTCGCGATTAGACAAAGAAACAGGAGGAGCTTAAATAGAGGACTAAACAGGTGAGACACAATGGGACTATTAATGGTTGGAGACACACACCGTAGGTAAAAGCTGAACACAAACCCACATGTCTCATGAAAAGCCCAGACACTTACAAGGAAAAGACAGAAAATTAGCAAAACAATACATACCAATGTCCAGAATGTAACACCGGGCCTCATGTTTGACACCTGTGTACAATAGAAACTCGTTGAAAAAGAAAACTACAGTGAAAATAATTCTCATAATACTGTCATACAGGTGAATACAGGCCACAGAAGTAGACACTTTACATGAACCACATTAAATATAGACCAGAGGATGAAATCTTCAGATTAGATTTCTGTCAGAAGACATTGTGTGTCACCCTAAGCAGAATCTTTCTGTTGTAGCAGCTACTGTTAATGAGGCATCATTAAGATGTGGCCATTAGCCAAGGTTATCTAATCTGTTTCATTCTGACGATGAACACTTGATTCTTGTTCACTTTCCAAATCAGTACAGGAGCAATAATCCAGCCTCATGTAAAACATATAGAATTTAGTCATTTCTACTGTGATATTACATTAGTGAGGAGAGATTCTTCTCTACAGTTTATAATCTGTCCATCCATAAGAAGAGACTATGTTGTTTTTATTGAATAAAATACTGCAATGGAAGCTGAATATGGACCCTAAATGTCCTAAAGTTTCACATCATTCTTTTGAGAGCTGCAGTAATTGGCTTGAAATTAAAGTTGAATTGACTAGACTGAGCTCACCTGATAGATAATCATCAGGTGCTATTAATATATTACTGTTTTTACCCTCCAAGGTACAATGTAGTTGATGACAAAAAACAAACAAAAAAAATACTCAATTGCTTTGAATTAAACATGGAAGACAGTCTTTGTTGTTGTTCATTACTCACATATGTAAGTATATAGTAAAGGAAAAAAGTTCAAACAATGTCAATTTTTCACACAATCTCAAATATCAACATCTGAAGATACCTGAATATATGATTTTTTATTTTTTTTTATTTTTTTCATGTTTCAATAGGTGTGGCTGTAACCGACAGACAGTAACAAAAGCATTTCTTGACAGTTTCAACATGGATGTGTTTCATTATTTCACTGAAACATCCATTTGTAACCACGACAGAACAGAGCACATGTAAAAGTGAGCATGACTTTGACATAAGAGAATCTGTCTGTCTGTCTCTCTGTCTGTCTGTCTGTCTGTCGTACTTCAGCGGCTGAGTGATGCTGCTAAGGCTTCTGCCGTCTTTTGATGTTGACAGTTTTAGGAGAATAAAAAAAGGCAAAAAAAATCTCAGCAGCATTTGTGAAAACAGCTGGTCTCATGTGGCAGGAAGCACTGGAATGTTGCACTGAAATGACCCAGTTATTTTGATATTTTAGTGTGTGTGAGAGCTTTTTTTTTTGTTTTTACACACGGCCGACAGATTCATCAGTTTTTCTCACATTAACACATTGCTCCTCTCTGACCTCACAGCTGGGAAACAACATGTGAAATGGGTGTTGTGCTCCTCTATGTGTGTCTGTGTCATTGAATACTAATGTATTTTTCAAGGTGGTTCTTTGATTATGTACTAACATGTATTTGTTCGACAATGAGCAATGGTGAAGAAGAAAAAGCTATTTAACTTTGATCAGAAAACTGTTCATAATGAAAATAATGAATACGCAAATAAATACATCAATTAATTCAGAAGTGAACATTAAAGTGGATAACTCCAGTTGACAATGTGAATATTAGCCTTTCAACTCCTGATGGATACAACTAGTGTCCACTATTTAAATATTATTCTGCCAAAGTTTGGAACAACCTTCCAGAAAGTCTTAGAAAGGCCCCAACATTGTTAGTCTTTAAGACCAGACTGAAAACATTTTTGTTTAAGACTGCATATTCTGTATGAAATGTATTTCATGAACGTTATTTTAGGTTTTTAAAATTGTTGTTTTTGTTGTCCTTTCCTTTCACGCATATTAAAATTTAATGTCTTATTGTTGTTTTGATGTGTTGTTTTTAACAAGTGCAGCACTTTGAGAGGCATTCATGCATGAAAAGTGCTATATAAATAAATTGATTGATTGATTGATTGAACTAGTGACATCATTTATCACCAAAAGTCTTCAGAAGGATTTTATTATTTAAAAAATATAGCCAGAGTGTTACCCTTTCTCTCTCGAGCCATTGCAGAGACTCTGATGTATGCATCTGTAACCAGCCGTATTGATTATGCCAAACGTTCTCCTTTCTGGTCTCCCAAAAAAGACCATTGCACCACTACAGCTGCACCAGAACTCTGCAGCCCGGCTCCTGACGAGGACCAGAAAGAGAGAGAGCATATCACACCAGTGCTCAGGTCTCTCCCTGTGAGCTTCAGGGTTGATTTTAAAAGTGCTTTTATTGTTTTTTAAGAGTCTTAATGGTTGTGGTCCTGTTTACTTTTAACATATGAGCCCTCTCGGACCCTCAGGTTCTCGGGCAGTAAGCTTTTGATTGATTCACACCAAAACACATGGTCAGGTCTCATTCAGTTTTTATGTTTCCAGACTTTGGAACAGTCGACCTGAGGATCTGAGGTCCGCTGCCAGTGTTCATATTTTTAAGAGTAAACTGAAAACCTACCTTTTTAACTTAGCTTTTTGTTAAATTTTACTCTTGACATTATTTTACTCTGCTATTTTATGTATTAACTTTTTATTTCACTTTACCATTATTATTTATTCATTTATTTATTTGTTCTATTCTTTTTCATTTGGTAAATCTTTTAACTTGTTGCTACAATTGCGGGATATTTGCATCAATTAATCGGCCAAAAATAATAATCACATTGATTCGGTGAAGTGGCTAAAAGACTGATATCTGATGATGTTAAGAGATGGAATCATACCCTGACTCACATTTTTTGTCACATATATAAAATAACCATAGACACTAAATCGGATTTTTTGTTTTTTGTGCCTGAATTGTATATTTATATGTATTGTATTTTATGTTTTTCTGCTTTAGGTTTATAGTTATGAATCTCTGTACTATCATATTGTCTTTATCTCACTTTATGTTGTGTTTAGGTGCCATATAATATAATAATATTTACTAGTGTCCATATTTAAAATAAATGTAACTTAATGTAAATACTCACATATGTAACATTGTGTGTGTGTGTGTGTGTGTGTGTGTGTGTGTGTGTGTGTGTGTTTGTGGCTCCAAGTTTGTTCTGCTTCCTTTGTAAAAAACTGTGACCTGTTAAAAGTCACTGCACTGCCCTTTAAAATCAAAATGCCATGACATGCAGGCAATTTCTGGTAATATGCATCAGCAATTCAATGAACAAATGGAACAAAAAGATGCATTTGTCTTCTCAGTGTCTATATTAAGAACCAGTCTGGATATATGGGAAGTATGTACAACAGTAAAAACTAAAGTTTCAGGGAATAACAGCCTCATAAAACAAACATGGTAGTAAGTGTGATGTACCTTTGCATCGAACACATATTTGTTCAGACAATATGAGATTTATGACATTCTATTTCTTATGTTTTATACCAGGTTTCATTCAAAACTTTTCAAATGTTTCTAATTGTTTGTGTTGCTTCTTGTCATAGGGTCACTTACTAAATATCGAGTTTAAATCTTAAATTTAGCCAAATAGCTCCCTGACTCCGAAGGTGGAGGGGTGCTCCGAAGGAAAATATTTTTCGATAGTCACACCTGGGTTATTACAGCTTATTTTGAGAAAAGTCAGACAATTGTTTATGATGAAGAATTTATTCACATAGACAATGGCTTCTGTCGAGAAAAAGTAGTCGCGTTGGAACGTTATTGTTATACCTAAGCAACACTAGACTGGCACTGTATGGGCTACTTTGTTGTGCTGCTGTCTAGCCGCTGCTGCCTCTGATCTGCTAAAAACTCCATCTGCTCTAACAGATTGGATAAAATAGCCATTATAACGTAGCAAATATTTACTTTCAAAGTGACATGGTACCGTGAATCTGAAGTGTCAAAACTCGTTGCTATTGGCAGCAGGCGTTAATAGCGCAGCGGGCGTTTATTTAAAAAAATCAACCGGCAGAACGCTGGGAACGTCCATTCAAAGTGAATGGGAGCTGTCGCAACATTCTAGAGTGCTGTAGAATAATGCTCATTAAAACCCTGTGATCTACATCAACTGTAAATGTTACACTTGGTTAATTTCACAGGTCCAACTTCAACTCTATTTCTGAGTAATGACACCAGAAAAGTGGTTTTGAGCTTAAATAAGTATCATTTCATCCATAGCAAAAAAAAAAAAAGTTTTACTTTTTACTTTATTACAATTGAGAAGTTTGACTTTTTTACTTTTACTTCAGTAAAGGAGTTGAATCAGTACTTCTACTTTTACCAGAGTGTTTTTTTCACACCAGTAGCTGTACTTCTACTTAAGTACAGAATGACAGTATTTTGACCACCTCTGTAGGCAGGGCTTTATACCTTGTCATATGTACCAGTGGAAACACAGAATAAAACATTTCTGCACATACTGTACGTATATGCAGAACTGATTTGACAAAAAACTATACCTGTAAAGTTTTATCACTAAATGTTAATTTAGAATTGCTAATAATAAACATTCAGTCTATTAAATAAGTAAAATGAAGAAAATTGTGTCTGTTCACATATCAGTTTCTTTCAACTCTACTAATTATTTAAAATTATAAATTAACTTATAATGTATTTATACTGAGGAAAATGGCAGTGTTGATTAATAACAGTCATTGTAGGTTCAACATCTATCCCAAGTGATATATTAAAAAAAAAATCTATAGTTTATGTTCTGTTATAGGTGCAAGTGCACATTTATCAGTAAAGATATATTTACTATGTGACGGTAAAACATGGCATCTGCAAGTGTAGTGCCAGCACAATTATAACCCAGATAAAAACCTTCTACTTAATAAAGGCTCCTCATATTTTAAGCTGCTGTATCTTCTGCCCACACAGCCTCTCTGTTTTTAATTCATTACACCTTCACAGTGACTTTGTGCACAGAACCATACATTCACACCTGCTTGATTCACTATCTCTTCTGTGCTGCTCTTTTGCCAAATAGTCTCCCAGTCACTTGGAACTGGCAGTCCAGCTCATGGCAGCTGGCCAAAATGAGCTGGCCGACCCATAAAAGCTCCATCCTGTGCCATAAAGCAGAGACTAAAACACACTTAAACTGTGAGTCGACAGAGAAAATGTGTTTTACGTTGCAGTTCAGAACCCTCAGGGCGTAGGTACATTAACATGGTTGATATACAGCTTAACTGGATTAAAAAGCATTTGGTTGTTTTTTTTGTTTTTGCTTTTTCAGTGTCACATCAACCATGATGGTGCTAAAACCTGCCTGAGCTTTTCTAAGTAATGTTTTATGTTTACACCTTTAAGAAAGCATAAATGCTCAAAGGAAACTTAGAACATGTTTTAAAAGCATTAGGCATTAGAGACCTCTACAGTAAACCATCTGGTCTGGTTTAGAATGTAATACTGGTCTTCTTTATTATCTGTGTCATCCATTAGCAGACACTAATGATCTATGGACTAGTGATGTGCAGACTGATTATAAAATATCAAATCTTTCTACACTAAAATCAATTCTTATTTCAAAATATTGACACTTTTGATACTTCAGTCATTTGAGTTAAGGTTTAACAGGAACACAGTGAAAAGTAACTAAACTATTGATATGTCCAAACATGTTTTTTGTTTGGATAGTTTAAAAAAGCAAGTAATTTTGCATTCCAGTGTTTTGTTTTTTTTTTTGCCCCCCCCCCAAATAAATGGAGTAGATGGTTTTTTGTTTTCTTTTGTTTTTTTTACCTTTATCTCAGTGTCAACATGATTTTAATTTGAGAAAGCAATGGTTTGATATCAGTATATTCATCCAGAGTAGAAGTACTTAAGTAGAAGTACAGCTACTCATGTGAAAACAATACTCTGGTAAAAGTAGGCGTACTGATTCAAGTCCTTCACTGAATTAAAAGTAAAAAAGTACAATTTCTTAATTGTCATAAAGTAAAAAGTAAAACTGCATTTTTTTTTTTTTTTTGCCATGAATGCAATAATACTTATTTAACCAGGAAAAAGCATAAAGGTTTCAAAAGTATCTAAAATAAAGCCTTTAAAAGTGAGTTACTGTTTAGATAATGTGCTTGATCAGGTCACAGTGACTCAGTTTAGTGAGTATGGGCAGGAAATTTAGGAAAAATGAAAAACAAAACCACAATTGAGAGAAAAACGTCATCATGAGATTAAAAAAAAAGTTAGATATATGAGACTAAAAAATAATATAATTTTAAAAGGAAAAGTCAAAATTGTGAGATAAAATGTTAAAATTCTGAAAAAAGGACAAAAAATTATGAGATAAAATGGAAATATTGTGAGATATTAGTCATATATATTTATATATATTATTTCTCTCCTCTAGTGACTTCCCTCTGACGTGACTTACTTTTCATACTGTCACATCTTTTTAGTTTGAAAAAGTAAAGAGTCTATTTTATACTCCTTTGGAATATAAGGAGTATACAGTACATGTAAGGAGTATACAGTACATATAAGGAGTATACAGTACATGTAAGGAGTATAAAGTACATGTAAGGAGTATAAAGTACATGTAAGGAGTATACAGTACATGTAAGGAGTATACAGTACATGTAAGGAGTATACAGTACATGTAAGGAGTATAAAGTACATGTAAGGAGTATACAGTACATGTAAGGAGTATAAAGTACATGTAAGGAGTATACAGTACATGTAAGGAGTATACAGTACATGTAAGGAGTATACAGTACATGTAAGGAGTATAAAGTACATGTAAGGAGTATACAGTGCATGTAAGGAGTATACAGCACATGTAAGGAGTATACAGTACATGTAAGGAGTATAAAGCACATGTAAGGAGTATACAGTACATGTAAGGAGTATAAAGTACATGTAAGGAGTATACAGTACATGTAAGGAGTATACAGTACATGTAAGGAGTATACAGTACATGTAAGGAGTATACAGTACATGTAAGGAGTATAAAGCACATGTAAGGAGTATACAGTACATGTAAGGAGTATAAAGTACATGTAAGGAGTATACAGTACATGTAAGGAGTATACAGTACATGTAAGGAGTATACAGTACATGTAAGGAGTATAAAGTCCAGATATTTATACAAAAATGTATGGACTAAAAGTAAGAAGTTGCCAGAAAAAAACATACTAAAGTCAAGTACTTTCCACTTCTGCATGAACCAATGCCTCTTTACTTTCTCACCATATTGTAACTTGGGTCTGTAACAGGTGATATGATAACCTAATATTACTACCTTTAACATGCATCTACATCCAGAGTTCTCCTGTGAAAGGAGTACCTCCTCCTCCTGTTTCATCCTGATATCTAATTAATTTCCTCTCTCTTGTTTTTGTGTTTCCTTTCGGTGCAGGTTCCTTCATGGTGGTGAACGCATCAGGTCGGGCATCAGGGCAGAAGGCTCACCTGTACATGCCCACCCTGAAGGAGAATGACACCCACTGCATTGACTTCCTGTACTCACTGTCCAGCCGTGATGGAGCCAGCCCAGGCACCCTCAACGTCTACATTAAGGTGTGTGTGTCTGTGTATGTATGAGACACTGAACAAATAAACAGAGGAGGAGGGAATGAATGACTTAGATAAAAACTAAACAAACACTTCACCTACTGTGTTTCATTTTTAATCAGTTCTGAGTTATTTCTTTAACCCTTACATGTATGATGGTCAGACTCTCCACTCATCCATATGTGGGTTGGTAACACATTACTTTACATTATGCTAATAAGTAAATTTTTAATGTCATTTCATGGTAATAATGCCTTTGTAAACACTTATTACACATAATGCATCGCTACTAAGGTGGTAATTCTATAGTAATTTTGATGTTTTTTGTGACAAGATAGTGACATTGTATGAAATGTGCCTGTTGTACCAACTAACACACTGGCTTACTGTACGCTAACATAGCTGCTACTGCTAGCTAAGACCGCTAGGTTGATATATAATAGCTAACTTGAGCAGGCTGGCTAACCATTATTGGTTACCATGGTTACTGTCTGCATTTCCATTGTTTAAGCACAAACTGTATATTTTACAAACATGTTTCCATGGGTTTCAGATCCTTCAGTGTTCTAAGGCTGAATACAAACAGTTATTGACAGTTACATTAGAAATGTGGCTTCATAGTTTCCGTACTTTGCATAAACCTTTCCTCCTTACCCTCTCCTTAACTTTTCATAGCTTCACTGAAGAATTACCACCTTATTACCGATCTGTTACTTGTAATAAACAGTTACAAAGGCGATATTAACATGAAATTACATTAAAATGACCATAGAATTACTACCTTATTATCAATCTGTAATGTAAAGTGTTACTAGTCGGTCACAACTCACCTTTATTGAAATGTGTTTTTATACCACTTTTGTCACGTTGTCATAAAGAACCTGCCACAACCTTTTCTAGAGATCATCACCTCTCCTGTCACCTTTCCCCTGGATCCACTCCAGTCACACCTGGCCTGCACCGTGCAGCTGAAAGTCACTGCTGATCTGCAATTATTTTAGCAGTGAGGCTTGCAGTTGCTGGTGTGGGACCATTCAGTTTAACACCTCTATAACCCCGACACTCTGCTATTTCCCTTGTCTCTATAACCTGGACATTTCATTCACCACCATGGACTCTGGCTGATCATTCGCCCTTCAGCACCAGGCATCTGAGTCCTTTCCTTCCACCTCACCCATCATTATTTATATATATAGCCGTGGTATACAATATATAATATATAACAGCAATAGATAAAGCCAACATCCATTTTGTGAGTGAGTGAGTGAAGGAATGGAGGAAAAAAACTGAAGATAAAATTTTATTGAAAATTAATTTGATGTACAAAAGGTATAATTTAATGAAGTCTATAAAAGGTTAAACAAAATTTTAATGGGATAATGTCAAAAACATGTTTTTTTAAGGGACGGTATACACTTCATTTTTCCCCCAAGGAGGAAACTCAAATGTACAGCAGCACAATATGCATCAAATACATTAGAAAAATAAAAATTCTATTTTACAAAAAGTATAATACCTGGAATATGAAATAATAACTTTTCATCCCAAAGATATTGAAATAATATGACCTCACAAGGTCATTTTTTTTAACATACTCCAGCTTTAGGAGGAAATCTATTGCTGTAGAGTTATATGCAAATCAGTGTCTGTGTTGAAAGGATATCATTTTGGCATAAATGTTTAATATAGGATTGGTGGGTTTCAGAAAGTGCACCGGATAGTAGTTTGGATAAACTTGGAATGGATAGTTTCTAATATCTATTAGCAAAATCTGAAAAGTCTGATCATTAAAAGAGACTGTATCGGTTTCTCTGTCAGGAGCCAATTTATGAGCCAGTATAAATAACTGTATGTGTTCCTATGGACTGGAGACACAGTTTAGGTTTTGTTCTGTTTTTATTTTCTGTCAATGATACAGTTTTTGGATGACAAATGATGTCAAAGGTGTTTTTAAGTGAAAAAGAAACAGAATAAATGAGTCATTTATTGAGTTGCAATAGTAGATAAACAAATATATAATGAAGACAGATGTTATTTGGGAAATTAGTGTGCGTGTGTGTGTGTATGTGTGTGTGTGTGTGTGTGTGTGTGTGTGTGTGTGTGTGTGTGTGTGTGTGTGTGTGTGTGTGTGTGTGTGTGTGTGTGTATGGGGGGATTACAAGGAAATTAGATGAAGTTATAATTCCAGTATATAACATATGTAATATATTATGCAGTTATATTGCAATCCAGTAACCCTTGCTTTATTGTCAAGCTGTACCTTTCCAGTAATTCTCCAAAGGTTATCCTAAATTCAGCGTTTCATGTTTCTCCAACTTTATCAATTGCAAATGTATTATTCTTAACCATGAACATTTCAACCATTCACTGCAATGGTCATATGCCCATGAAAAAGACTTTAATAAATAAATGTATGAATGAATGAATTTTTTTTTTAAAAACTTCAAAAATTGTCATTCAGTGCCTTTTATAAACTGATAATATCAACTGCATTATACACACAAACAAATATGTTTTTATCACTGTGTCGTATTATATTGCAGTGGAACAAATAGTAGTAATGCGGCCTTGAATAAGAGCTTAAATGCATTTGATCAAAGCAATGATTGCTTCATATGTATCAGGTTTTTTAATGTTTTATAATGTAAATGCCCCTTAAAATACACTGTGTCATTGAAGAAATACCTGCAACATTATGGATTATCAAAATATTTTAAAGTCATGGGATGATTTTTGTGAAGGTGAAAAATGAAAAAAATATATAGCTGACATTTTTGACCATACTCTATATGATATATGAGTTTTGAAGCCGTCTACATGATCAGTGGAATTATTTATTTCTTTTAAAACCTGATGTATACAATTAGATACATGCAATTCACAGGAGGAGTAATGAAGGAGGCAGAACTATTCCATTTTGAATAGGAATTACCAATTTGGTGTACACTTTGTGTTATATTGTATTTTTTTAATTGTAAGACTGGTGATTTCACTCATTGTCTCTGGTCCTGTGTGAAAATACAAAACTACTTTAATGGTTTCCTGTTTGAAATGCAAAAGGTTTTGAAGAAGGACCTTGAACTTGACCATGTTTCCCTCATTCTTGGGCTTCCCAAGTGATTTTGAATTAATATGGAAACCATTTCTTGACTATATTAACATGAATATATCTGCTGTATTGACAAGAGCATTTATATAAAAGGAGGGAAGGGGGGTGTATGCATGTATATTTATACCATCTCCCATTGTATTGTATTTTATTTTCTCATTCTACTTTATTTCAGTCATATTCAGTCATGTCATGTTTACCTGGTTTACCTTGAACCAGTTGTCTCCTCTAGGTTTATTTTTCTTTTTGTGCTGTTATTCCTAGTTTTTTGGTCCCGTCTTTTGTGTACATGTTTATTAAAATGTGTATATATATTTAAAAATAAATAAATAAATATATATATGGAGTAATGAGACCTAGTGTATCAAACATTATACAAAAATTAACCCTTTGTTGGCCAGCTCAACCACTTGGTAGAGGTTAACTTTAAACCATGATATCTAATCTAAATTTAAGTCGTTTGACACCAAACATCTTTGGCAGTCAATGATATATTCAGGTCATGCTAGTATATATACCACCAAGGAAGAAGATCATAAATGTAACAACACCTCTGCTATGATCTTTTCTTTTGGACAAAGAATTGTAGGCGGTGTTTGTTTTTTGTTTTTTTCATTTTATTAACTTTCAAAGAGTCTATTTTACATAAATAATCCTCATCGTGTTTCAGAAATACTTTTGTATTGATGTTTTTTTTGTTTTGTTTTTTTTAAACATGCTCAATCAAATGGTAGAGAGTTAATAGATCTAATTTGAACCAAGTCACATATTATGTTGGTAAGATTGGTGAAGGAATAATTATATTTTAATATTTTAGTTACATTTTTATAAATATTTTATCTTATAATAGTCCCTGTGAGGTGGAAAAAGCCAAAACCTTTTTTTTTTTTAATGTGATTGTTGTAGTGTGACTAACAAAGGGTTAAATTCATACCTTTATATATTTTTACATGTTTTTGGTTGTTCAAAACCAGAACAATAAAGGCTCTAATTTCAAAGAACTGGAATTTTCTGTCAGTGGTTTAATGGTTGGGGCTTCAGATGATTAGCAGTTGTTTCTCCTCATTTACAGTCTTTTTTTTTTTTTTTTTTTTTATTATTAATTCATTTTGTCTTTGTGGATCCTGCAGGTGAATGGAGGTGCTCAGGGTAACCCAGTGTGGAATGCCTCTGATACTGTCACTGAAGGCTGGGTGAAGGCTGAGCTGGCAATTTCAACATTCTGGCCCAGCTCCTATCAGGTAACACGTTCTTCAACTGTACTACTATGAACATCCATCTGGAGCTGATAGAAAAAGCTAAAAAGAGAAAAAAAAAATCTGAATAAAATGATTTAACTTTCTACCTCAGTTACTCATTTCACTGTGGTCAACTGTAGACAAAAGGTCGGATCACCATCTCTGTGTAAAAGTGGCTATAGTTGGCTTCATGTTGACAGGAGCTTTTAAATCAAATGACAAAGAGGCTGAGGAGACAACATAACTGTGAGGATAATAAACATGGATAAGGACATCATTTACAATAAATGTATCATCCACGACTGGCCTAATTTGTCATATTTCTTTTTTTTCTCTAATAATAAAGCTACCCAGGCATTTTCATACACTTCTGTAACAATCAGAAGCATTGGGGTCGTGGTCTACACTTAAGTAAATATGTTTTCTGTGCTGGAAATGAACTGTTTTTATGCTGGTGTTATTTATAAAGATTGCAAACATATACATCTTAGCTTTTTATGTATCAAAAAAGGCTATGTAAGGCTAATAATGTCATAAAGTCAGTCATTTGGATGATAATACTGTCATATTTGTCATAAAAAGTGTATGCTAACATCCTCTGACCAGGCCCAATGGCCCTTTATTGAGAGTTTGTAAGAAGCATGTTTGATTTTCTATGTGGAGTAGCAGCTCTAAAACAATACTGAACTCTCGCCACAAAAACAGCTCTCGCAATGTAAATGAAATTAAATTACTGTTTTTTGTCTAAGTGATTCTGGTGATTCACTTTCAGAATCAGAATCAGAATCACTTTATTTGTCATTTGCATATCCAAGACACAAACAGAAATTTCAGTTGACCAAACCCCTCCCAGGCTGATCAGGTCATGCAGCCACCGGCGCTACCCTGGATCAGAAGGAAAGGGAAAAACAGCAGCAGATGCACAAGGAACACATATTCTACTTTAACAACAAAAATGTGAACACAGTACTCAAGGATTCATGAGATGGGACATTGGGACATGGGTGTCATTTCCTCAATAGTGAGTCCTGTCATTAGACTAAAAGGTGGCTTTCTAAGAATTCAAAGAAGGACATAGTGACTTGACTTTACACCTGCTTTCTTTAGCATGGTATTGTCCAGATGTTGTTGGTGTATGCAGGTGTTTAACTTCCCTCTGAATCCTGGTGTAGATCAAACAACTGGTTTTAGATTTGTCCTAAAGAGGTGACCCTAATCAGGTTCAGACTGTTCCATGGTTCAGGTCATGAAAACACTTCATATAATTTGAATTTGAAGATTAATTGTAAGAAATTATACACATCTATGACTGTGAAGAAAAAGAAAAACAAAAAGAACAAATAGTGCCAGGCACAACAAACCCCGCCCCTTTTATTCTATCTTATTTTAGCATCAGTCCAACTGATGTCATGGTGTCTATGCATGTGCTGATGTCAGCATATTAATTGATATATATGTGCCACGTTTGAAGTAGATTGAAACAAAATTGATGTTTTTAACTGAGATATTTTGCTCATTGTCAGTAAATGGGAGAAGAAAAAAGGTTTAAAAAAATTAATAGAAAATGTGACCTTTGATCCACTGTTCCCAAAATGGAATGGTATCTATTCTTCATCACTGGCAATCTATAAATATAATTTTGTATGAATTCAAGTAACAGTTTTGTTGCTGCAGATAGGTGAATTTCTACCCAATGTAAATTGAATGAAAAAATGTAAATTAATTTCAAAAATTGGAACTTTGTTCTTGTTTTTCCCAAATCTAATCAGATGTATTTTGCATCTCTGGCAATCTATAAACTCAATTTTGTTACAAATTCAACCAATTATACAGAGACATAAACAAACCTTGGGGGTAAAAATGCTGAATATTGTGTGAATTACAAATAGGTCAGTTATTGACACCAAGTTATGGATACAGCAACAAATAGCACACATAGTAAAACAGGTAAAACTTTACTAATATGAGTTCATAACACATTCATAGCCACTGTCATAAACATTCATCACTGTTTCATGAGACACGACTCAACATTCATACCAAACCTTTCTTGAATGTGGAAGACAGAACAACTTTTTGAAATAAAAGTCCAACAATCACAAAGCAGCACTACCCCCCCCAAACATCTTACCATCACGTCACATCCAAGTCAATGTGGTAGTCTACTGTCAATTTATTTAATAATATAACTTTTGCTGATGATTTATCTTTTGAGAATGGGAATGTCCAACCATTCCAGGACTCTGCAGGATATGGCACAAAAGGATGCGGCGCAGGTCATTATTTGACAGCCACTTGTGGGAGCGGGCGGGAATGGACGGGTGTGGTGAGGGGATTAGGACATAGGCATGTTCTCTAGAGTCGCACAAGGCATTAAATATACTTCACTGAATTATTAAAATGTCCATTTGAAAAGTACCAAAAACAGCAGTGCTGGTTTGCAATTGTTGAACTTTTATTTTGAAAAGTTATCATTCTGTCATCATCATTTATGAAAGGTTTGATATGAATGTTGAGTCATGTCTTATGAAACAGTCATGAATGGTTTATGTGCTGTTTATGACAGCTGCTGTGAATGTGTTATGAAATCACCTGTCAAGTAAAGTGTTACTGTAAAATTTCAGTGTGAGAACCAAAGTACCTGGACAATATATGTATGTATGTATATATATATAATTGAACACAAACATGAAGCTTTATTTGGGCCTGAGTTCAGACTGATATTACTCATATTTAGTTCTGTTACTCACTGACCAATTTGTAGTTTTCGTGGTCTGGGCATGTCACTTTACAGTTCCTGTTTCACAGTTTGCAGATGCACTTAGATGTAATATCTGAGGTAAACAGAAAAACAAGTCAATAATTAAAGACAAAGTGTAGCCTGACTCTTTATGTGTGATGTTTCCTTGTTTGATTGAGTGTTGGTCTGTGCAGGGACTTACTGTACCCTGCTGGGCTGTTTTATTGATGTGGCACAAAGTCACTGTGTTTTACCTAATGACTGAGCTATGTTCAGAAAATGAAGGGACCCCTGTGTTGTACAGATAGATCTGAGGCAAAATGTTAACTGGAGTGAATTAGGTGTGTGTGTGTCTCTCCTCTAATGAGAATCACCACCCGTGAAGAGGTGACAATTTTTTCTTTTAAAAGGACCAAAAACATTGTCATATCAAAGAGCACACCATAAGGTTTGAAGGAACTGTCAAACTGGCATTACCTTGGTGTAAAATGTGTCCCGTTTTAACAGTTAATAGTCAATAAATAAATGTACCATTAATTATTTATAGGACTTTTTATCAGTGAAAAGTGCTTCATAAATTAACTTTATTTACTACTTCATTTTATTTCGGTATTACTGTACTTAATAAAATAGGTAAGAACACTGACCAAATATATTCACATTAGATTAGAAACAGATGAATAAAAAAAAGGTACTATTTTAAATATTTTATATTTCAGTGACATTTCTGGATTTTTTTTTTTTTAATTTTTTGAGGGTTAACAATGTGGAAAGTCTTCCAAGTGTAAACAAGAGATAAAACAAAGGAGAGCAGGTTATGATCAAGGCCAATGATTGACGAGTCAATGATTTTGATTAATAAAGATGTATTTACAATATTTAATGTAGAGCACAAAATGAAAAGAAACTATCGAAACATTTAAAATACTAGAAAAGACCCCAATACCACCCTACCCTGAAAATATCATCAAAGTCCGTCCATAAATTTTTGAGTTCTCTTGTACAACCGACCAACCAACCAACACCGGCAAAACATAACCTCCTTGGAGGAGGTAACTAAAAAAAGGGGGTAATGGTACATAAAACAAGATAAAAAGAGTTAAAATGTAGGGGACTGGCACACGGTGAGGGGGTGAAGTCGCTGGAGCAGAGTGCTCACTACACGCTCTGTGTCACACAAACACACACAAAACAACGATAAACAAACTATATATATATATATATATATATATATATATATATATATCACAGATCCTAAAAGAAAATGCATACTGTTAAAAGAGCAACATATTGCCATTTTAAAACTAATAACATTAAATAATGGAATTTAAAACAGGATAAAAGACGTGTATAGTATGATACGGCTGTCTTTGAATTACGTGGCACTGAAGGGTTCGCTAGGATCAGTCAATAGGTACAGTAGGTTTTAGTCACGTGACTATGATGATGTGGCAACTTCAGCTGGAGCGCAGGAAGTAACCATGTAGAATGTCGCCATGGAAGATTGTGTTTATTATACAGATTTGGAATAAAAATAATGAACAAGTGGGTAATGTGATATTTGATAAATTAGTACACAAGGCAAAATACTGTCAATATGGAAAGTGGGGAATGGTGAGGGGTTATTAAACTTACAATAACGTATGGCATACATGTCCTTTTGTTTCTAAAACTGTGTATGTTTCACTGTGAAGAGTCCTAGTAAAGGCCTGAGCTGGAAAGAAGAGGTTTTATTTGTTGAGGGAAGAGAAGAGAGGAAAGTCTTCCCAGTGGACATCTTCCAGAGGTGTTTAGTATTCAGTGTGTGAGTCTCACAGTCCTGACAAGTACAGCACAGGCCACATTAGGTGTTTGTATATGAGTGTGGGTCAGACGTACATGGCCTCTTGACAGCCTTTGTTCACTGTCTGTCACCTAAAAAAGTCTGAAGTAATGAAAGTGTACAAAAAATAAAGAGAGGGGCAAAAGAATGTTAGCAGTTAGTTGTTTTTACAGAAAAAAAAACCAAAAGCAATCAAATGGAGAATACACTGTGTTAAGGTGTTCAAAAGTTCAAACAGATAAAAACTGTTTAATACATGTTGATCCACTAATCCTATCACAACATGTAAATATTTGAGGTAAAATACAGTTTCTAAGCTATAAATCATAATCAGATATGGTCCATTTGGATGTTTAGATCCTTGTGAAAACAACTGTCATCTTCTACAATATTAATTGTAATTATTATTATTATTATTATTATTATTATTATTATTATTATTATTATTATTATTATTATTATTATTATTATTATTATTATTATTATTATTATTATTATTATTATTATTATTATTACTAGTAGTAGTAGTAGTAGTTGCACTTAATGCACAGTTTGATGTTTTGAACACAGATATATTCATAAATTTGGTCATAGATCACCACAATGTCAAAAACCTCACAAAAATAAAATAATCATAATACTGACTATACCTTGGACTTGATTTAAACAGAAATGACTTTTATCTACTAAAGATCTTCATGGCAGCCAGTAAGAAGGCTATCACAATATGTTGGTTTCAAAACCACTGCCTCATTATGGATATCTTTGTGAACATTGTGAATCACTTATACCATATAGAACATATGACTTATAATCTGAGACTACAAAAGGATGTAGCAGAAGGACAGTGGGAAAAGTGAGTCCTTTTTTTAGGCCAACGACCTCAATGTCACGACTCGGTCTGATCTGACAACAGGTGTAACCCACTGTACTGTACGAGAATGTGTACTGACTTTTGTGACCCTGCTGTTTGTGTTATATGTTTGACTTTGTGCAGTGTAAAGTGAAAAATAGGAACAATAAAGTAAAAAAAATAAATAATATACTGACAGCCATGCATCTAATTTTATAAATGATGGATGAAAGACTCTTTTCTTCTGCATGTTTGTTTCACATTAATATCATAACAAAACCATGATGTATGATCGTGATTAATTGATATTTTCATTATATATTATATGGCATGTAACCAGGGGGGGTCGGAGGGGTCGTTTGACCACCCTCGCACATGCCCCTCAAGATTACTCAAAACATGTATTCAATAAATGAATTGTTCATGTCCAAATATACATTGATAACATATTGGTGGTGAATTTTATCAAAATACATCCATAACTTTTTGAGTAATGATGCTAACAGAGAAACACCAGCTCTGTGCTCTGAGTGCTTTTCTACTTTACAGCATGAAACTTAATGGCTGCATATGTTTCTCAATGCCATAAAGGAAACAGTCAACATCATTGATATATTTATCCTTCAGTAAATGGCATAAAAAACAAGATAATTGGGAGCCATTAAACAAAAGAACACCATTTAGTGACATTTGAAAGGGTAAAATTGTTTCTACAGTCACATGAAAGTCCCAATATCCAAATAACAGCCTGAATGGACAGTGGAAATGAGGCCAACATATTTAGGGGGCTTTGGAGTAGGAGGCCAGATGAAGTCCACAATGCTGGTTACAGGCCTGATTTTATATATATGTGTGTGTGTGTGTGTTCTATAATATACATAAATGAGACAATAAAACTATTATTTCCAGACATTTAAGTGTAATCCTAACCCAAACATTAAAAAAGAACTGACAAGAATACTGTTAAAGTAGTGAATTAACACAATATGCTGATAAGAGGAGTAGTATCAATAGTATCTTATCTGAATCTGAAATAAAATGAGAGAACTTAGAAAGAGGAGTGATAAGGGTAAGAGGATAATGAAGAGGGATGATAGAGGAGGGGCAGCATATGTGGTTCGGCAGAAGGACAGAGACAGAAGGAAGGAGTTAAGACGGGGATAGTTGCTGACTTTAAGTGAATCCCCCCGGGGGTTCCCATATGAGCTTCACAGGAGCTCAAGTTTTTCTTGTTTTTTCTGCCTACTTTCAGTATCACTTGCATGAGAACTCTCCGATGCAACCTTTTCTTTGTTTCTCCTTTTCACCTCAGGTTATCTTCGAGGCAGTTTCAGTCCAAGGCCATCCTGGTTTCATCGCCATTGACGACATCCGAGTTCTGGCTCACCCTTGCCGTAAGTGTGTGTGTGTGTTGTTAAATTGTAACCCCACACAACTGTTACCCCACTGAGCATCATCTGTTGTCTGGATGTCTCACATTTACACCCTCAGTTTTGCACTCTCTCTTTCTCACATACACACTGTGGCTGTGTAGAGGACAGATTGTAAAGCTTGCGGACATATTGCAGAGACCCAAAAAGAAGGTCTAAACCCAGGGTCTTCATCGCTCAAACCTGTCACAAAGATTTTCTTTGACTAAACTACAGACTACCTATGGCAGCACTCCCTGATCACCCTACCTCTGCCACTCCTACCATGCCTTAGTCTCTCCACATTTGCAGATAATGATGACTTTATACATATTTAGTATATCTGTGTCACTGAATTTATATAATAATGCTGATGATTTGCCCCATCTCTCTGACTGTGATCTTTGACCTACATTCACCAAGAGTTATTCTGGACAACTGAAAATTTAATGACAATTGATCCACTAGTTTCTGTATAAAGTTGCTGACAAAAAAACAAAAAACAAAAAAAGGTTGTTAAAAAAAAATCATAAAAAAAAAATATATAACTTTGACTTACTGTTCCCAAAAACTGAAAATCATCTATTCTGGGTCAGTGGAAATACATGAAGACAATAGTTTTGCAACAAAAGGGTTAACAAAGAAACACAGAAACACAAGAATCCTTGACGTGGGGAAATAATTTTACTTTTAAAAACAGCAGTTTACATAATGCTGTGGCAGTCAAAACAAAAGGGACACTTTAGAAAGTGTAAAAGTGTCACCAATTAACAAAACAATAATGAAGCTTAAATAAAAACTGGGAGAGAACAGCAACAAAACAAAAAATAAAATATGAAGAATTACCTCAGGCAACAAAAGCCCAGTAAAGTCGAGGAACCAGAGGGGCTATCATGGAAGGACAAACCCTTGCATGGCGTGTACCATTGGCAAATTTAGGAAGTGGCTGATATGGAAAAGACATACCAGTGGCTGGAAAAGGCTGGACTAAAGGACAGCACAGAGGCACTACTCATGGCTGCACAAAAACAAGCCCTGAACACCAGAGCAATAGAGGCCGGGGTCTACCACATCAGACAGGACCCCAGGTGTAGGCTGTGTAGAGAAGCCCCTGAAACAGTCCAGCACATCACAGCAGGGTGTAAGATGCTGGCAGGCAAGGCATACATGGAGAGGCATAACCAGGTAGCGGGCATACTGTACAGGAACATCTGTAAAGAGTATGGACTGGAGGTCCCAGGGTCAAGATGGGAGAACCCCCCAAAGGTGACAGAGAACAAACAGGCCAAGATCCTGTGGGACTTCCAGATCCAGACTGACAAGATGGTGATGGCCAATCAGCCTGACATAGTGGTGGTGGATAAACATGAGAAGACAGTGGTGGTGATAGATGTAGCAGTCCCCAGTGATAGCAACATCAGAAAGAAAGAACATGAGAAGCTTGAGAAATACCAAGGGCTGAAAGAGGAGTTAGAGAAAATGTGGAGTGTGAAGGCAACAGTGGTACCAGTAGTGATCGGAGCATTAGGGGCAGTGACCCCCAAGCTGGGAGAATGGCTCCAGCAGATACCAGGAACAACATCAGAGATCTCTGTACAAAAGAGCGCATTGCTAGGAACAGCTAAGATCCTGCGCAGAACCCTCAGGCTGCCAGAGGAATGAGAGGAACACACACGCACACACACACATATATATATATATATATATATATATATATATATATATATATATATATATATATATATATATATATATATATATATATATATATATATATATATATATATATATATATATATATATATGTATATATATATATGTATATATATATATATATATATATATATATTGAAACATGTCATTTGCTTATGGATATACAAGAAAATTTCACACCATTTGCAAACACTGCATTAGTGATTGACATCTACTTGAGGAGTGTTTATTTCTATGAGTGTTTCAGGAAAGGTGCAAGGTCATCCAGAATAGATCCCATTAAATTTTGGGGCAGAAGGTAATGTAAGTCAAATGTCACAGTCACCAAAAATGTATTTTCACAATGATGGAGCAAATCAGGTGAAATGTATGTGCGGAGGCAGGGTTTGTACTTCCTATCACCACTTGTTAAAATTTTAATGACATCACATGTACATTTCTCAGTCTTTGTATTAAGACCCACTTTGGATAAATGAGAAGAAAGTCCAGCAGTAAAAGAAAGGACCCAGAGAAAAGTAGCTTCCATAAACTAAAGAAGTCATATTTGGTGTGATTTTTTTTTGGACTTAACATGTTTTTAACAGTTTTATTCTGACAATATGTGATTTGGGCTGATGTAGCATCCTTAGATTAACTAGTCCATATAAGTCACTCATAGGTGTGGATGTTATAATGAATAGTGTGTCATAATGTAATGATAATGTGTCAGTCCTGCAATCAATTAGCAAAATGCCCAGGGTGTACTCTGCCTTTGCCCAAAGGTAGCTGAGATAAGCTCCAGCACCCTCGCAATTCTTTACAGCAGTGGTCCCCAACCTTTTTATGACCGTGGACTGGTCAATACTTGGCAGTTTTACCACGGACCTGTGTGTGTGTGTGTGTTTGGGGGGGGGGGGGGGGGGGGGGTTACATTGTTTATATCGGTCGCTGCAAATTATACAGAGTGGACAGAGCAATCACGTGTCCTGATGAAGTCATATTTCAAATACAACTCCTGGGATTGTCTGTTAAAAGCTTTCCTTTTCTTGGAAGTTGTAGGTTCTTCTGTGTCTTCAGTCGGCCTGTTCCTTTTCAAAAGAAACTTTCCAAAGACATCTGTTTTTTTTACTTATTTTGAAAACACGTAGGTTACATTTTTGCCGTTCAAGTGACAGAGATGTAACCTTGAGAGTCCTGTCATTTTTCAAAACAAAAGCTTGTTCAGACTCAGATAATGAATACAAGAGAAATAATGAATTCTTTATTAGGCAGCTGGTGGCCCGGGTACCAATTGGTACCAATAATAATAATAATAATAATAATAATAATAAATGATGATTGTTATTATGATAATAATGAATTACATTTATATTACACTCTTTTCTATGAATGCATACTCAAAGTACATACAGTGGATCCATTACTTTTTCACTCTGACATTCTCACTCTGGTGGTGGTAAACTACATATATAGCCACATTACCCTGGGGCAGACTGATTGAACTGTGGCTGTCATTTTGCACCTACGGCCCCTCTGACCACCACCAAACATTCACAAACATTCCTACATCAGTGTGAGTAAGAGTGCTGGAGGCAAGGAGAGTGAAGTGTCTTGCCCAAGGACACAACGACACATGACAAGGACAGAGTGGGATTGGTCGACCCCCTGACCATGGCTTCCTATATAACATGAGATTAATTAATTTTCTGATGTTTTACACCATGCTTCACATCAGATGTTTCTAATTATTTGTGCTGCTGTCACACATGGCATTAACATGTGCCCCAAACATACATTTTTTCCAAGCAACATTGAATATGATGTTAGTTGCTGTGATAATGTTGTCAGAATATGTCCATGATTCATTCCTGCTAAAAGAATATGAAAGTATATGTCAGTGACCACATCAGCATATATGGTCTGAATGATTAGTTCTGAATACACTGTGGATGCATTCACACTTTAGATCAGTACTGATCACACATGACTGCATAAGTCAAAATATTTTATAAATAGGGCCCTAGCTCAGTGCATTCAAGAACATCTGGTACAACTTTTGACAAATGTTATTTGTAAATTGTTTTGACACGTGAAACCAAGGACACTTTTGTACAACAAATAAGCACCAATGCCAGAGTGAAGATGAAGACGATGAAGAAGAAAAAATATCACACTTGAAAAAGAAGAACAGTGCTGATGCTTCACAATCGTAAACTTTAGTCATTATTTTGAGGAAATCATATTCCTCCATCTGTGTGAAAACTACTGTAAGTTTCTAAACTTAACTCTAGTATAGGTGTTAGAAATGTTGTTTTTTGTTGTTGTTTTGCAGTAAGATTTCCAACTGTTAATCAAGTTTTGATTAAACTTTATCAACCAGTTAAACCAGTAACCATTTGAAACATATTCTTCGACATAACAGAAGATTCATATCCCAACATACTGTATAGCAAATTTCATTTCAAAGAGAATAAATTTTTTCTGTGCTTACTAAGCTCAACCATCCATTTGATCAAACCATTAGTTCATTTTAACCCTTTATAGTTCAGTCACAGAAATACTTGCAAAAAGTCGCAATTACAATTTAAGTATGTTATTGGCGAATATAAGACTTGATTACTTTTGTGGATTTTTCTTTTATTAGTTTTCCTTTGTCACGTAGAAAATCAAGATTAATGTAGTTACCAATTGTGGATCTTTGCCATTAAGTGGCAAAAAATAAAAGTAGAACATTTGACCAACATTACGTTCTGATTCAGACCCCTACATCTATCTATCTGTCTACCTGTCTGTCTGTCTGTCTGTCTGTTCCTTACATTAGTACCTTTTACTTCATAGTAACCAACACAGCAGCTGTTCATGCAGATGTGGACCTTACAGACCCTGTTCATTCACTATTTCTGCCATTTTCTTATAATGTGTGCAGACATGATCAAAAATAGTCACAGTTAACTCACTTTTGCCACATTTCCACGGGTAACAACTTGACTTTGCTCAGCTCGACTTGACTCCGTACTCCTGGAGAGTGTTTCCGTGACAGGATAGACTTGACTTGACCGTACCTGGACGTCATAGCAGGTTACTTCTGTGTTGTCTGCTCAGGGAATGGTTGATAAACTCACTTGTTGTCTGTTGTCTCGTCTGAATTTTCGGGCACCAAGGACTGGATCTATTAGAAGAACCATGATGTAGTTTTGGGCTGTCATCATGCTATCACTATATTTACTGTCAACTTCCGCATGTGTATTTTGTAAACCGGCAGGTCATATAGACAACTGTCTGAGCATTCAGAGTCTGCATCATGTATTATCTTGGCAGAGGTGATACAAAAAAAAAAAATAGTACCAGCAACCAGATTCTCGGTCCTTTTTTGTAAATACAGTCACAAAATAGTCAAGTCGAATTGAACATTGATGTCTGTTTGCTAACCTGTGACAAAACACATGATTAATTTGTTATCATTCAAAGTAAGATAAAGGCTGTAGTGTGACATTAAAGAGTTTTAATGCCCTGTCCCCTTGTTTTTTTATTTGACTTATTAGTAATAATTTCCTGAGCCTCCTTTGTTTAAGAGTAATTTCTTACATTTTGCCATCTCCTTGTCACTCTCCTTGGCAATTTATGGTCACTTTTCTCCTAGTCTGTCACTGTCTTTCTCTGTTCTAACATGTTTTGCTCTGAAATGCTTGAACAGAACATGTAATCTCATCTGTGCCAGTTGCTAATCAGATTAGCCAACGTGCATGGGGAGAAGATGATAGAAAGATAAAATGATAAAATGGAGGCATTCTCAGCCAAAAGACAGAAAATACACAAGAATATGAAACATATGAGCAGATTGTGGAGAAGTTAACCAAATAGAAAGGTTAACAAAAGAGAAAGTCCTTGTAATATGCAACAACCTAACCATTAGCGTCAGAGCGAATTATCATTGTTAAATGATCGATGCATACTCTGTTAGGCTTATCTTTGTCTGCAGACAGTTGAAATGAAATTAACCAGTCGCACACTGGTTCCAATGCCAAACCAAAGTCACCCAAAGTCTGCCTCACTGTCTGCCTGCTCATCTGTGTCACAGATGAGCATCGTAAAGGTCTCAATCTACAATAACTCATAAGTACTTCAGTTTATCTAAAAGTGTTTAATTGCTGTTCAACACCCACAGGATATGATGTTAAAAACAAATGTGGACAATGCAAATTTCATCTGTCCATATGTGACCAAATGAGTCCTGTTGAGACTGTTTTTCATGGTAAATAATAATAAAAAAAAAAAAGATCTTGCATAAATATTAACACTAAAGTCTCTGTTTGTGTGGTGGTGTGTTGCAGGTAAAGCACCTCACTTCCTGCGACTCCAGAATGTGGAGGTCAACGTAGGTCAGAACGCTACTTTTCAGTGTACGGCTGGAGGAAAGTGGTCCCAACATGATAAGCTGTGGCTGCAGGTCAGTATATTCACATTAGGAAACACAGTATGATAAAAGATGGCAGTGTTGATACATCCACTTTTTTATTTTTTTTATTTTTTTTTTTAAACTGCATTTATGTGACATTCAGATCAGGGACATGTGGAAGGAAATTATTAATGGATAGTTTTAATCCTAACAGAGTGGGAGGAAATGTGTTGAAATAATTAAATATGGTTTCTCCCCTCTTCACTTTAGTGAATGAGTGGCTGGCATTCATGTTCCACACCCACAGAACTGTTGAATGTTTTGATGTTTGGGGGATACTACATAGATGTCAGTGCAAAGGGGCAGGTATGAACATAAGAAATACGATTTTTAAAACTTAATTAAGAGGTTGTTATGATGACTTAACAGCCCACCAGAGTGTGTGGAAACACAAGAGACCAGAGTTCAGGTCCTGTTTCTTCTCCTGTGTATTTTTTTTTTTTTTCTCTAATTCCAGCGTTTCCATTATTTATTTACTTTTTCTAAACCAAAGTCAATTAACTATTTTTATATCCAAGCCAAAAGTCATGTCAAGAAATGATACCATATGGGATACATCAGACTTTAATAACCTGACCAAGTGTCAAGATAAGAATTTGAAAATGTACAGTTTTTAATGGTACTAAACCTTATTCTATTCAGTTTTGACATAACTGTGATAAGGCTGAATAACTCATGGACATTTTTGAAACTGAAATTAATCATATGTGCAACATCTGTAGCTGTAGTTTTTTTTTTTTTATAAATGTAGAAAATACATGAATGAATATGACAGCATAACATAACATAAATATGCTAATTATTAATATAATGAAAACAATTAGAATACACTACAAACTCTCCAAAAACAAATGTTTTCTCTGTAAAAAAAAAAAATGGAGATTACCTTTAATGTTTTTATTTACACTCTGTTTCACCAGAGATATAATAATAATAATAATAATAATAATAATAATAATAATAATAATAATAATAATAATAATAATAATAATAATAATAATAATAATAATAATAATAATAATAATAATAATAATTGATTAGATTTCTATAGTGCTTTTCAAGTCACAAAGCACTTTACATTAGTGATCCATCATTCATTCACTCTCACATGTTCCCTCTGGTGGTGGTAAACTACATACGTATCCACAGTTGCCTGGGGCAGACTGACAGAAGCGTGGCAGTCATTTCACGCCTACGGCCCTTCTGACCACCACCAAACATTCATACACCAGTGTAAGTGACACTGGAGTCAAGGAGGGTGAAGTGACACAACAGTCATTAAATGTTTCATTTGAATATTTGTGGAAGAATAAATAGTACTCTTAAAACATGTAGTTTTAAAACACATCAAAAAACAATTTTCTTCCTTTTTTTAAACATATCAAGGACTCAGGCAATGTAAAACACCTATATCATTTATTCATTGAGGAAAATGTACTAAATGGAGGGATTTTTTGTTTTTGTTTTTATACATGCAAACCTTTAGTTGGTCCAACCCCAAATGTTTTTTTTTTTTCATTTAAGACACTGATCTGTATATTAATATTTTTTTAATGGTAAAATCGTATTAGATTTCAGTACATTCAGGCAGCATAGTAATGACCTTTTGTCCCCTCTGGCAGTGCTTAGTTGAGAAAAAATCTATGGAATAGGTTTATGTAAGGGCGAATAAAATATACATATAACAGGAAAAAACCTAATTATTATCATGTCATTTCATTAAGGACATAAAATACATAATAAGTGTGTAAAGAGCTCCCCGTGCCTTCCCAGCTCAATTAAAGAATTGATTAAAGTATTTGTTCTGCTCTGCTCTGGTGACTCCAGTTTCATGTAAGGGAAACGTGTGTTTGTATGTGTGTGTTGTGCATCTATGCCTATGAACTCAGTCTAATTTACATTCATGTACACCAGAGAGCTCACATGTTTTTTTATGCCACATGAGTGTATCCCATAGAGAATGCTACTGTGTATAGTAATGACATTTGCAATGGAGAGCAGTGACCCTCGTCACTGCAGGGTGGTTGGGAAAAGCATGTTGCTCTAAATTGGCACATAATACTGGAGCGGCAGCAGCAGATTTGATCTTGAGATGTGAGTACTGGGTTTTCAAGACCAACATTAAAATGGCTGCATGTCAGGGTGGTCTTTGGCATCAGTGCAACATTATTATCTCCGCCAAGGTGGTTATGTTTTTGCTTTGTCTGTCTGTCTGTCTGTCTGTCTGTTACTGTAGTTAGCAAGATAACTCAAAAAGTTATGGATGAATCTTAATTAAATTTACAGGGTAGGTTGGTAATGGGGAGATCTGGAAATGATTGCTATAGATTTCAGTGGTGATCTGGTGGGGGGGTCAAGATAACTCAATTTTGCTGAAATTTTCAGGATGTATTGAGAGTGTCACAAGGAACACATGATTAAATGTTGGTGCTGATCCAGAAGAGATCCTGGATTCTGGATCGCTTTGAAATTTTACATTGCGGTAAATGGAGAATACATGTCAAAGTGATCCAGAATCCAGGATCTCTTCTGGATCATCAGTTACCTTGACCGTAACCTCATAACATAACCTCCTTGGTGGACCTCTCTTCATTCGAAGGCGGGGGGTCTGCCTTATATTACATTTTTAGCAGAGGTGTCAAAAGTACTTACATTCTGTACTTAAGTAGGAGTACAGCTACTTGTGTGAAAAAAATACTCTGGTAAAAGTAGAAGTACTGATTCAACTCCTTTACTGCAGTAAAAGTAAAAAAAAAAAAAAAAAAAAAGTACAATTTCTCATTTCTAATAAAGTTAAAATAAATGTTTTGCTGTAATTGAAACAATACTAACTGACTCACACAATATCATAAAAGTGTCGATAAATAAAAATTTTAATTCTTGACCTAAAATCAAATCCAACATATATATATATTTTTTTTTAATTTTTAGTTAAATATATCAGTTTGTTCTGTGTATAATTCATTGAAGCTGCTTCTTTTTTTTTTTTTTTTTTGTTTTATCCAAACACTAACTGGATCCCTATTTCCACTTTGTCTCATCCTGCAGCAGTGGAATGGTAAGGACACAGCACTAATGGTGACCAGAGTCGTGAACCACCGTCGTTTTTCTGCCACTGTCAGTGTCGGTGACACATCTCAGCGCAGCACCAGCGGCTACCGCTGCGTCATCCGCTCAGACGGTGGCTCAGGGGTGTCCAACTATGCTGACCTCATCGTAAAAGGTACAATCTGCCCGTTTATTTTTTTTCCTATTCAAATGCATTTGAGTTGAAAGGAAACAGGTTGGGTAATGTATGAGCTCTAATTAATGTGGATGCAGTAAAATGTGACTTAATGCACAGATGAAGTGAGACAGAAGCCATATGGTCATATGTTCATGTATGACTGTTAATCATTAGTGCTTCTTAGGAGCTGATTACAGAGTACTGAAGAGACTTCAAAAAGACTACAACTCACTGGAACATGTCTTTCCATTCTTTAGTTTTTTTGGGGGTTTTTTTTTTCATTTTGAATTTTATTCTTTTGTCTCAACATTTAAACAGATACTTGTTTGAGTCGTATTTATTTTTATTTTTTTTGTCCAAATCACATCATCACTACCAGAAAATGCAGCTTGCGTATGTTTCTCCAGCTCATGATTTTCTCTCATAGAATATTGTTTCATTAGTAGGTCACTGGCAAAATTTAATATCTTAAAATCAAAAACACCTCAAATGGAAAAACAAAAAAACCCAACAAAACATAACCCTGTTATATGTTACCCTGCATATACTCCCTGATGAAGGCCATTTGTGCCGAAACGCGTTGGGGTTTTTCATATGATTTTATAGGTTTTGTTAACCAAGCCGGTTTAATAAAGGCTTTTTATCTTTCACTTTTAAGAGAGTGCCTTGGAATTTTTCTTTGTTTTATGCTGTTCTCTCCCATCCAATAGAGCACCTCTAATTTTTATTACTTATTTTGAGTCCAGGTAGCGCTCCTTAAGCAAACTTTTTTTAAAACATAACCCTTTATAGGACACAAATGGACATAGTTATCGACATCCTTTTGCCTTTGACTACAGATGTTGTCAAAAGTAGCCTTTTGGTTCATTCTGCCATATTTACTCTGATATACATATATAGTACATCAGTGTGCACTATCACCTTCTGAATAAATCGAAGGAAAAACTAACCAAAAAAATCCTAGTAATGTAATTTTCACTAACATATTGAGTTACATCACTTTGATGAGACTAAAGACCAAGTTCAGATGGAGACTGTACACATGATGAATGAACTACACACTTTGACTTCATTACTGAGTACTTCCATTATTCAGTGTTACTTCTCAGACAAAAAAACAACAAAAAAAAGAATAGATACAAATAATAAACTAGATCACTCCAACAGCACAGACCCCCGAAACAGCACAAGTCTGCCAAGGTCTGGATCTGGATGTTCATAACTTATTTGTAAACTAGTTTATTTATTCATTTCATCAATCATTAACAATCCCTTAAAGGGTTTGAAAAAAATTCAAAGAAATCAATCAAACGATCAAATGTTCACATGTTCCATCTAATGTTAAATATGAAGCACAAGATACTGTTGGATTTAACAAAACATGTCAATAACCCTGCTTTAAAGTAAAGGTCATACACTTTGCAAATACACCATTCATTTATACATGACATCATCGAGCCTGTCAGTGTTATCTCATCTGATGTCTGAAGGTAAAAGGAAGTGAATGCAAAAAAAATCTCAAAAAAAAAAAAAAAACACCTGACACTATCTGGTCTGGATTCTGAGACAATAATTTCACCACTTGTGTCTTTTAGCTGTTGACCTTCCCTGTGACCTTGACCCTTGACCTTTATAACTCAGAATGTATTGGCTTCTTCCTTGGCACATTATCAATCATCTCTGAAAGTTTCATCAAAATCCATCCATAACGTTCGGAGTTATCTTGCTGACAAACAGACCAACGCATGGTAGAACATAACCTCCTTTGCAAAGGTTAAAATCTGTTTTATATTTCATTACATTTCATTTGTTTATTCGAACAGGTAAAACAAAATAAATAAAACATACAAATTATTTAAGACCTGACCTTCAAGACACGTTCCAGTAAGCAGCAATGGGTACAGACATTTATGAAACAGGTAAAGAAAAGGGCAAACAAAGAAAAAATACAGAGAAGAAAACACAGGAGAGAAAGTTGAATGAAGGTGGACCAGGCCATCAGTTAGTTGTCTTTTGAATGAAGTGAGTGTGTCAGCATTCCTGATAGGAAGGGGCAGGGAGTTCCAGAGGGTTGGCATGGCGATGGTAAAGTACAGTAGTCTTGGTGATAGAGGTGAGAGGTGAGCCTCAGCAGAGCAGAGGAGATGAATGACCAGTTCCTTTTCATAGTTAAACCTACTCATCTCTTTCCTGCCCAGTAAAACCCAAATGGTTTGATTTAAGAGGAAGATGTGTCCCTTTACATTCTACAGTCTTTTTTTTTTTTTTTTAATCTGGTGTCTTTGCTTGAAATTCACAAACTTTCTTGTGAAAAGTTTGTAGAAATAGATGGTATTCAATGTGGAACTATAGTACTTTTTTTTTGGAGTACTTAAACCAAACAGTTGTATTTTTCCGCATTTTTTTTTTTTTTTTTGCCACATTTTTAATTTTTTTTTAGTAGAAATTTTCATCAAAATCTTGTATTCCACTTTGTTTACAGCATATACATACAGTAGTACTTACAATCATACTGTGGGTTAATATGCATACAGTATACACTGGATCACATGTCACATTGGTTATACACAGTACATTTTGCAGTGTTAAATCAACACTTAGAGAGTTTATTTAACTTCTTCTAGAGTGTATTTGGTCCCATTGTCTCCAAATTAACACTGCAAAATCTACAGTGTATGAATACAGCACCTCAGCCTTTATTTATTTATTTATTTTTAATCATCCCCTACTTGTAATCAACCATTTGTCTTTATATTTTGTGTGTCACCCCCCCTACTAAACAAGAGTGCCTCTCTTAAAACATTTATATATTGTAATTTATGCTATGATTACTTCCATCACATGTATATGAAATAATATCTTTCAAAATCAAAACAAATAAATGAATAGATAAAACTGCATAAATATTAGTAGTAAAGATTTTAAAATGAAGTCTTTTTTTTTTTTTTTACTTTATTTTAGATATTCCACTATGTCCAAATTCATGTAGGTCTATATTAAATTGTGTTCAGGCTAGAGAAACTAAGAAATAGGTCTCCAATTTTACAAAACTACACAAGTTTCAATAGATCATAAATAAACTGCAGTAATGTTTGACATTTAAACACACTATTTGACACTTAACGAAATAGGATAAGGAATAGAAATGAATAATAAAATAGTGATCAGACACACTTCCCTGTTTGTTTTTCCTTCTTTTTATTCTTTTTTCTCCCTGCGTCTAAAATCTCTTCATTGAAAATATTCAAATCCTTTAATACATTCTTTTCAGCTCTGCATTCACTTTAGGAATCTGAGAATATCTCTAAATCTACAATTTACCATCCCACTCTCTGTCCCATAACATAAATTACAGCTCTGTCCTGCTGTGAAGGATATTATATGTACAGGACTGAGGTGCTGATGTAATATCTTTGTCAAATCTTTGATGGATTTAGAGCATTGTAACCATCTGTTATTATCATCTAGACTCATGGATGTTCCTTTGGCTCAAACTCTCATTCTGATGATGCACCCACCATTGTTGAACGTCAAATGAAATAACATTTTTAGACCTAATGATTATGTAGATCAAAGGTGTCAAACATAAGGCCCGGGGGCCAAATCCGGCCCCTCTAAGGGTCCAATCCGGCCCTTTGGATGAATTTATAAAATGCAAAAATGACATTAAGCTATAAATCATTTTAGTTCATGGTCCACATTCAGATGAAGTCAGTCTCATAATATAATAACCTATACATATTCACAACTTTTTAAAAAAAAAATCCTCTTTATAAATGCATTTTTTTTCATTTAGTAACACAAAAACAAACTATAATTTCACAAAAACATCTCAATAATCAGAACAAATACAAAAAATTGGAAAAGAGAAGTACAATTTTCACAATATTCCACCTATTACTAAGTATTTTGTGTATCTGTATATCCACTGTGGTCTGTAAAATAGAATGCATATGTGTAAATGATAAACTAAAGCCTAATATAGTTTATTTTCATGATTTAATTTGACTTTTTTTGCTCTAAAACAGAGAGAAATGTTTGGAGTTGACATTATTTATATTAAATTATTATGTTTTGTTTTTACTGGTTCGGCCCACTTCAGATTAAATTTATCTGAATGTGGCCCCTTATCTAAAATGTGTTTGACACCCCTGATGTAGATCATCATTTAACACTTTTCAGTGTTCAACTGTCCTATGTTAAACTTCTAGTTCTTTTTTCAACCAGCATGGAATGAGTTCCATTTTAGATGGTGAACCTAATTTTAAACCGTGTAGAGACTTGAATTAATTTAGCTTCAGCCTTCATCAGGAAAGTTACTATTTGTGTTAATTTCCTCAAGTGTTAAATATGGGACCAATTTCATACCTTAGTGAGGTCCAGAACTATATGTTGGTGTTTTTTTTATATATATAACATTATACAGTGATTCTGAGAGATTTTATAGACATTCTGAAGCTTTCACTAGTGAATATGAATTATTGTTTTCAAATTAGTTTATGACCATATAACAGTTGTTTTATTACATGCATTTACATTTTAGTAAGTGCTGCTCAGATGTTTTATAACAAAAGGAGAGCGATGATGATGCCCAGTAACACACTAAGTTTAAAATGTTTAATTTCAGAGTATGGAGACGATTTGGACTAGTGATGAAAAACTAGTGATGATTGTCCCAAAAAGGGTTAAGACAATGAAGCTTTATGTGAATGGGTAATATTCCAAAGATTGCAAAAAAAAAAAAAGAAAAAAAAAAAAGATGGTGAGGACAAGAACAACAATGCAGAGTCTGAGAAACTATGGTAAAGAATGTGTAATATAAACCTATGTATTTGAAGGAAAAGCAGGAGAATAGCACATAATAAGGAAACAGACTGGCTTCACTTGAATGTATCAAGAGATAATACACAAACTAAACAACAATGTAATCACCATCCAGTCATAAAGTGAATCTGAATGTAAACACCATGTTTATGTTGTGTTGTACTATGTGGACTTCCTGAAAACCTACTGAAACATGGTCACTAGATGAAACCATGATTACATTCATTCTGAATAGAAACAGTTTAATCCGTTTATGGACAAGTGTTTCTCAGGTTCAGTGTCGACCCAACATCACAAAACCTCCTCAGACTGATTTCACATGGTCAGCGATTGAGTGTGACCAGTTCAAAATATATAAAGAGGAATGTGATTGCATGTTTTTTTTTTAAATCATGTGACTTTACCTTCATGAAAGAAATCATGTCATATATATTAATTATTTAGATATAATAAATGTTGATTATCATGTTGATTATTCATTAAACAATTACCATAGTCGTGTTTGTTAAAACAACATCATTAATTAAATAAATCTTGAGCAGGTGTCTCATTAAGTCCTTGAATTCTTCCATTTTCATGAACCATCTTTGAACTTTACTAATGAAGTCTTTGTTTTAGCATAGCTGCTAAACCAATGTTTAATGTCAGTATTATTAACTGTAGATAAATTCCCGCAGGCGTAAGTGCTGACTTATGGAGAGTGCTCCCACTGAGTTCAAACTGTCCAGTTAAAAAGCCCACAGTAACATCATAATGTGACTTTGGGATAACCCTAAATGTTCAGAGATTTAGTGGTAATACACTTAAAACTAAAGGATGTAACAGTGTTGACATTGGAATATGGACGTCAGTGAATAAGTGAATGTCCCCTTGGAGGTTACTAAAGGTCATCTGTATCTGTATTAGTGTATGTAGATGGTTCTAAATGGTCAGAAAGCTCTGAAATATTCTGACACGTACTTTCAGAAACGGTCTTAAGGCTTTTTAAAGAAAGGAAATCCAAAATCTAGCACTATCACTACATTTGCCTTCAGTCTGAATCAGTGGTGGATCGAGACGGCTATATTTAGATGGGCCTCAGTGAAGCAAGACACTGACGTATAACAATAGCATTTCTGGAATTTAAACAGATTTTTTATTTTTTTTTAAACAAACACAAATAATTAAATATAATTAAATACATTAATTATGCTTAAATAAGTATTATTTCACCCATAGTAAAAAATTAACTATTTTCATTGACATTTACAAATAAATAACTATATCAAGATTATTGATTATTATTTCAGCGACTAAAATTGGTATAGAATTCTGTTTCTGAGCTTGTGATTGGGTGGGCACAGCTGTCAATCAGGGTGGTTGGGCCTTCCGCGTAGATCCGCCCCTGGTCTGAATGTAGCCTGTGACAAGGGAAATGTGATCTGAATACACACCTGACAATATATAAAACTCACTAGTTGAATCTTCATATAAAAACTGGCTAAACTATTAGATCAGGTGTAAAAAGGATAGTACTGAGCTCTATAGTGTAATAATGCATAATGTAGAATAAAAAAGAAATACACAAGTACACTTTTGTCTCCTTTTAGGATGTACATATACATCCTTTATCTCCCACTGTGTTTCCTATTAAACAATATAAATGTCTACTACCACAAACTTTAATTAGAAGTCCCCAAAAACCTTGTTGTCTTCAAGTGTCCTTGCATGACCAAAATACTGAGGCCCCATGTGTTCACTCAGTGTAAAGCTGAGTTTCTGCTTGGCTGCTTGACATTCTCTGGGGCAGACTTCTAACAACATTCTGTGATGCACCTCAAACCAAATTAATACCTTGGGAACAAAGTGTAACTGACAAAGTTCACTATAAGTATTGTAATACCAAATAGCACCACAGGGTCACCATGACTCTGTTCTACTTCTGCTTTCACATCCATGAGTGAGCTCTAATGAAGTATTGCAGGTCATGAAATTTGTGCTCCACTACTCATGTATGATTGTGAATGTGATGCCAGTGAGTCTAGGATGTTCTTAATAAGGAGTAAAAGAACAATGTGTGGAGGTGATTGGAACAACTAACTATCCCATTGGCACCAACGTGACTCATTACAAACAGGTGAAAACAAAGAGAAGTGGTTCGTGGTGATAAAATGTATCCACTGACCAGAGGTGGTTAAAGTACTCACATTGTGTACTTAAGTAGAAGTACAGCTACTTGTATGAAAAAAATACTCTGGTAAAATAGAAGTACTGATTCAACTCCTTTACTGAAGTAAAAGTCAAAAAGTACAACTTGTTAATTGTAATAAAGTTAAAAAAAAAATAAAACAGCATTTTTTTTTACTATGGATGAAATAATATCATTTTAAGAAGGAAAAAAACAGAACATTTTCAAAAATATACACAAATAAAGCCTTTAAAATGAGTTATTGTGTAGCTACTGTGTTTTATTGGGTCATGGTACTCAGTTTAATGGGTATGGTCCACATTGGTATTTAGGATAAATTCTAAAGTCATAAATATGAGATTAAAAAAAGGTGTAATTATGAGATATTAAAAAAAATCCAAATTGGTTGATTTAAAAAGTCAAATTTGTGAGAAGAAAAAGTCAGAATTATGACATAAAAAGTCAAAATAATGTTATATACATTTAGTAACAGGCAGAAATTTGTTACAAATGATCCTTAAATTCCTTTACAAATTTTATTTTCTTCATACTTGTTGAGGTTATTCACATTTTATTTTCATAGTATAGTTTTTAAATGTAAATATTTTCATAGTTTGTAGTTTTTGTGCACTAAAAGAGACAAATGTGGACTTATTATTTATCGGTATAATATATTTTATTTCCACCACATCAAACCCAGTGGAAAATTTTAAATCATTATTTCTAAGTTACTATTATTATTAAATATGCTGTTATTTATTTCTGATTTCTGATTTATTTTTCACACTATCACATTAGCTAGTTTGAAAAACTAATGAGCCTATTCTGAGAATGTAATGAGTATAGAGTACAGATATTTATAGAAAAATGTAGGGAGTAAAAACTGTCAGAAAAATAAATGGTGTAAGGATAAAGGTCGTTTAGTTCTTTATAGACCAGGAGTAAGATTTTGAATGCTAACCTTTGACCCCTAGGAAGACAATGTAAGGATCAGAGGAGCGGTGTGATGTGGTCCAGTTTCCTGGTACTGGTCAGTACTGTAGGTGCCTGATTGATATTTTTGTTTAGACCAGTGAAGACACCATTACAATAATGTACTTTATTGAAAATTAATGAGTGAATGAGTTTTTTTTCTGTCTGGTTTGGACAGAAAATCCTTAATTCTATCGATGTTCTTCAGGTGGTAATAGACAGACTTGGTAATAACTTTTAAATGGTTGTTAAATTTCAGGCCTGAGTCAATAATTACACCCAGATTTCTTGTTTGGTTTGTAGAGTTCAGTAACATAGACTCAAGGTGAGCACTGACCTTTGACCTTTCTTTTTTGGGGCCGAAAACAATCACTTCTGTTTTGTCAGATCACCATTTTTTTTTTTTATTTATTTTTTTTAAATCTTCTCCTATTTACATATAATGCATAAAATTTAACTTAAAAACACACAAAAAGATCTATATTTTCCAAACTTAGCACATATGTAGAGGTAGTGGATATGCTGACAGTTCTACATACACACACATGATGACATCAGCTGGATCGATGCCAAAATAAGCTACAACAAATGCGTGGGGCGGAGTTTGTCGTTTCCTTCTTGATCCAAATACTTGACTTTTTCCGTATATCACACTGTATGTTTAGCCCTGTAAAATAGATCATTGCATTCCTTTTTTGTTTTGTTTGTCTTTTGACATTTCTCCCTGTTTTCCTTTAACTTTTTGTTACTGAAACAAATTGTCAAATGGGATATTAATTTGACAAAGTGTAAAAAAAAACACTGAAGCAAATTTTTGTCATGTGTGATACCATTATTAGAATGATGAACTGTATTTATCCCAAAGTGAATCTATAATTGTTTTAATTAACTGTCTTACTAAGTGCACCAAGTAACTGCAAATTTACAGACAGTTTTATTTTGTGATTTGACACAATGTCTGACCCTTAACTGGCTCCGCATTAATCAAAAAAAGGAGAAACTATGAACAAAAAGATGCTTTTAGAGAAATGAAAATTTGACGTTTGACTTGCATTTAGAAAAATTAGCAACCCCTCGTACCTTAAGACATTTCATCTCTATTATCCTTATTTAATTTTCTATTAAAAACAGTAAAATAATGTACCTTGGTGCAGTGCAAGTGAGACTGTAAGTGCATTTGCATTTTAATGGAATTCCAATTGCATCAGTGAAATGTGTCTGTCTAAATAAGGTTCTCAGTGCATATTTGGGATGAATTATACTCTTAACCTTATTTGGTGTGAAGGATGTTTTAATCTGGAGAGGTACTGGAGTCTGGGTCTGTGTGTGTGTGTGTTTGCATGTTTGTGTGTTTTGATTAGATGATAGTCCTGGGACTGAAACTGTCATTACCATCTGTTAGTAGAACACTGTACTCCTGAGAACGTTCACATATGTGTGTATTGCGTGCACTTCCTCCCCCTTTCAGTGTGTCTTTATATTTTTGGGGGGTTTGTCTGTATGTATTCCCGCGCCTGTCCTCTGTGTATGTGTGTCCATGTGTGAAGCTCAGGTGCTGTCAGCCATGCATTGTGCCAGGGGAAATCGCCAATGCCAACACAAAGAACAAAAAAGGAACTCCAATGTTACACACACACACACACACACACACACACACATATGCATGAACACACATTCCAGACGTCATTTGTGTATGTGTTGTGTGTATTTATTGTGAATGTGTTATTGTCCTTGATTTGTGCATTTCTGTGTAATTTCACTCTGGTTAGTCATGTGTGGTGTGATCATCTGTGTCCTGCTTAATTTATTTGTGTGTGTGTGTGTGTTGTAATCCTGTCTTTATGGGGACATTGATATGTTTACACAGTCACACCATGGGGACCTCTGACACTATGGGTACCAAAAGTCAGGTCCCCATGAGGATTATATAAAAATATTGTTAAAATCTGTGTGAAGTATGCACATGTATGCAAATTATTTTCTCTATAAACACGTGTTTTTTTTTTCTGGAAGTCCCCAGAAGATACGTTGAAAATGTGAAAAGCAAACTTGTATCTTTCAAAGGTTTGAAGATTTTTACTTTTTCCCCCAATTTATTGAATTTTTTCATTTACCATTATTATTTTTTTTAAATGACATATTATTACTTTTCATCAATTGTTTTCTTTTTTATATTTTCACAGTTTTTTAAACAAAATTTGTATTTCTATATTTAAAAAAATATATTGACTTTTTC